>BMAV01003266.1:0-70557 GCA_019973955.1 Trichonephila inaurata madagascariensis | reverse complement strand
TAAACCCTGCCGAAGCTGGGCTGTCTTGTTAAACAGAAAGCACTTATTTTCAGTATGTTAAAATATTTGCATTGCAGGTATGATCTATTGAAAAAAAGATGTATAAATATATATATGCAAAATTTTCCTTAACTATTATCATTTATAATTTGTTAACCAAATGCTTGAAGTTATTACTGCTTATTTTTGTCCTTATGTTATGAACCTAAATTTATTTACATTGTCCTTAAAGTGCAGACCTCAAGTTTGAAGATAAATTTTAAATGGCTCTACTCTGGATTCCTTGAGGGCAATGGGTTGGTTTTACAATGCTTATGGATATTTCTATTAAATCATAGGTGTGTTCACAAATGCACATTTATCTAAACAATGTCACTTTTAAACATGAATTGTTTTCCTAATGTTATATAGGAAATGTTTTGATTCCGCTGTATATCTAGCAAGCAAAATTTTTAATGGCTCTGTGGTTCTCAGATTTGAGGCGGTTTAATTTTTTCAGTGGTACAAAACATTTCTTTTATTTCTTCTTTAAATTCCAGAGTATTGCAATAAGGATATACTTCCATCAACGTGTAGATGAGAACATGCTGCCTGAACCTAGAATCTTCCTCTGGGTTGTACCGGAATGCAAGGTGACTGTTATTGTGTGATTGCTCACCACAAAGTCATGTTTGAAGCAGATGTGCTGTTTCTGGTTAACGTCTTTCTGATGTTGTAAAACAGCGATGATGTGCTCACAAATGTGCATCCTTAAGTCTGGCTGCATGTTGCTCTGCTGCACCCTCAGCATGTGTTTATGCCATTCTTTGTCTGTTTTTCTCGTTTGCTGATATCCATTCTTTCTCAGTTTGTTGTGCAATTACACTTGTTGTAGTACTTTTGCCTTGCAAGTATGGATCCTAAGTTAGATTTCCCGCAATGTATTATTTTTATGTAGTGAAGCCAATTGATTGCACTTAAAAAGAAAAAAAATTCAAACAAAGCATACAAAATTTCTTAAAAACTTAAAACTGCACTTAAAAAAAGAGAATTAAAACAAAATCGGGAACAAAAAGAAAAAGATAAAAAATGCTAATGAAATATTTAACTTCAAACGTGCATCAATTGATAGGGGAGACCTGTGTACCTAGGGCCACTTTTTTTAATGCACAAAACAGAGCTACTGGCCTCTTTAAAAATGTTTAACTGATATGCATTCATCATTATACTAACTACCATCCAATAGGAGTTAATATAAGCACTTAAAATAATAAATTCTGTGAAATAAAAGGTTTTAAAAAAAATTCAAAAATGGCCCTAGGTACAATGATGTCATTGTACCTAGGGCCTTTCCCTGAAACAGGCTTCTCTCTGTAATCAATAGAAAACTAACATACACGCATGAATTTAATAAAAGAATCAATTTTAGTTAACATATTGATTTACCATGCAACTATTTAATTTGCACTGCGCCAAATTATTAACGAATTACACGTATTTTCATTCAACATTGTAATTTAAAAAACTGGTTCCAAAAGTGAGCTGCATACATTGTCGCTCTGAAGCATCAACAGATTGTGGTTTGGGCAATGTGAATACTTCTGTTGCCAATTTCATAAGTTTCTTCCTTATCAAAAAGAAACTTATTTGAACGAGCAATAATCTTCAGAAATTTAACACTATAGTGTTCTTTAACATCTATTATTTCTGCCACATAAAATGTTCAGTTTTTTTTCCTTGTACTTTTGTTAAACAAAAATCCCCCCTTTTTCAATACTATTTCTTACATCAGCTACTGTAGAATTTGCATCATCAGTGAAATGAGAATCTTCAATATCTGATAATTCTTTGGATGAAGTTGCCTTAATTTCAAACTCAGGTTTTTCACACGTTTTCTTTTCCTTTTTGGCAATTTTAATAGCATGATATTTTTGATTTCTTCCTTTTCTGGAGTGTCAGTCAAGATTCTACCTCTCCCTGGTTTTTGGCCACCTCTGTTGGATTTACTTCGAGAATTATGCTTATTAGAAATTATATAGAATTATACTTCTGTTTTTATAATTATAAAGAATTTTTTTTTATTAAATAAATTCTTATGTTTGTGTAAACAAAAGAATATTCCTGAATATTAACAATAATGGTAGCAAACATATTTTTTATAAATCAAGCATATTGAAAGTTTCAGAAAATATATCTCCTCTCATTTAAATAACATCCAATTATAATAAAAAATCAAAATGGTTCCGATAATTAAGGCCACTTACCTACGCATATTATGAAAACTTTTTATAAAACAGAAAATAATGAAAGAATATTATTTAATCAATTGTACTAAGGCCAGCCTAAGGTACAAAAGACTAGTACTTCATACAAAAATGTCTTCTTGCAGAAAAACAAGATGAGAGCTGGTTTATTTAAAATCTAACTTAGTACTTAAAGTTACAAACAAAATTATGTACTGGAATTAAAAGAAAAATATTTCACTTATCTTTGTACAACAATAAAAAGAGATGAACTGCAAAAGTTTACTTTAGACCATGTAAAACTGTTTTTCATTTATAACTTGCCACAGCTTTCTTTTGCAAAATTTCAAAATGAATGCCAAAGTAGGAATTGGTGTTGTCATTCACCCAACTGAGTTATAAAACTTCGAACTAAATATTATTCAAATTAAATGGGGTGGCCTTAGGTACACCGGTCTCCCCTACACCTGAAATCCAATGCAATGAGAGGCTGAAGATATTTTCAATCGAATATGCCAGGAAAATTCCAATATAAACATGGATTTTGCAGCAGAAATCTACGACAAAGTGTTGATAATGATGAAGTATTTTTGCATTTCACAATTCAATTAGCATTAGCAATTGTTATCAACAAAGTTAAGGGCCTATCTTTAACAGTGGCTTATATCTAGACACAGACTGCTTTTCACATGGACAATTATTTGTTATCTCTGTACTTAAAGATTAGCATCACCGCAGCCAAATTACAGCCAAGCAAATCGCACCATTATCCATCCATTGCTTTTTTCATAAAAAATATGTTAGAATCTTTGTTGTTTAGATATTAAGGTGCATGTGACACCAATTTTGTTACGGTGATGCTAATACATAATTACTGATGTGTGTTACAGAGCAGCAGTCACCAATTAGTGATCGTGAAATTTTGGATGGTATGCAGAAAAATTGGGACATTATATTAACTCTATGAAGATTCAGTTTAAAAAAGATGAACAAAATAACATATTATAGAACAAGGATTATTCTTTACTAAAAGCTTTTAGTTACGAAATAACTAAGCGAAAAACAAATGAGCAAAATTCCTGAGGTAGCGATTTTTAGCAAAATTGGTGGCAAAAACACTCAGTCTGTTGATTGTTGCTTTTCATGAAAAATTATTTTCAGGGTATGGAAGATTAAAAAAGATGTAAATATAACTATAGTGTCCACCACATAGAGGTCAATCCTATTAGTGAACCACAAATTATAAAGTTATACATTAAGTGGTTCATGAAGTGTTAAAATGCAATTCTGCTCAAAGTAGGCACAACAGACAATTTCTGTATCTATACAGACAATGAAGTACCACAAAATGTTTACCCATAAGCATTGTAAAATTAACCCTTTGACCTCAAGAAGAGTCATTTTAAATTTAATTTCAAACTTGACACCTCCCCTATGGAGACAATGCAAATAATTTTAGATTTATAACATGACACAAAAAAACCATAATAATTTGGAAGTATTCTGTTAACGAATTACAAATGAAATCTGTTTAAAAAAGTTATGTTAATGTATATTTCCACATTTTTTTATAAAAAATCATACCTCAAGTGCAAGTGGTTAAAGATATTAGAAATGTGTGCTTTCTCTTTTCTTTCTTTTTAACCAGACTGAGCCACAGGAAAACGTGGTTGGGTACAGCTAGCTATAACAAACTTAAATGATAAAAAGCTATCAAAAACCAACAATTAACAACAAATTATCAATATTTTGATGAAATTGCCAAAAAGTTGCAAACAAAGGTGACGGGTACTTTTTGCAACTATATCACCCGATTTTGTTAAGCATCAAACCGGTTGAATTGGCAATTAAGTGCTAATGTTGCCAATATGGTTGCAATAATACATAAATATCAAAACAAACACAAAATATACATCAGAAAATCTTAATGTATAGATATCAATATATATAAAAATGTTGTGTACGCTCGCATAACTCGAAAAGTTCTGCATGGATTTATCTGAAATATTGACACAACATTGCATTCTACTCCAGTCAGGATCTTATGTACTTTTTATTTTGAAATTCACTCTAAATTTTTTAAAAATTAATTTTTAAGTGATTTTTTGGTGTTGTGAAGTCATAGGATGTCACGATTCGCTTGGAGTGCAAAAATTTAAACTTTACGCATGGATTTTTCCGAATTATTGTATAATTCTACTATGGTTAGCTTATTGGTTGTCATATTTATCAATTTTTTTGTTCTTTGATTCGTAATTGTGATTCTTTTTCGAATAAATCATTTTTTAAAAATTATTCTTTCAACAACTCAAATTTTGTTTCGTAGCATAAATTTCATTTGATTCTTGCGTATTATCTCAATAATCGCCAACTTTCATAACTTGCAAAGTTGGCCATTCCATTTTCACAGATGTTGTATGCTAAATTGGCAATCATGTGCTTCGTTTTATACAATGTCGCCAATAGGTTCCGATAATACGTAAGTACCTTTTATTTGATGTTACTATTGAAGTACAAATATTAAAACTAAGATTTTCTGATTTTGAGTCATCAAAATATTGCACCTTATTTTGTTTTTGATTGCTTTATAAAATTATAAAACTTTCTTAAACAGATTCCATTAGTAAATTGTTAAAAAAATACTTGAAGTTATTATGGTTTGCTTTTGTCTGGGACGTAGAGCTACCGCTGTATCAATGATGCAGGGCCCCAAAAGAATTCGGCTACAAGGCCCACTCAGAGCAGTTTTGTAATTTCATGTTTTTGTTTTAACCTACATTTTAACTGCAGTCAATCGACTTCAGTACATAAGATTGTATTGCAGAGACTCGAACTTAGGTCATCATACTGGCGAAGCAAAAGCAGTGCGAGGGGTAGTTCCTCATCATATTAGAGTAGGCATCAGTGAATGAGCAAAACAGACAGATGGCTCAAATACATGTTGAGGAAGCAGGTGGTTAATATAATTGTAATTATTTTTCAAATTATACTTTTACGTTGATAAAGATAGCTCAGCTCTTCTTATGTCAATTAGTGTTAGAATTGTATATTATTTTTCAATTTTTTTTTAAACTCAGGATATTTACTTTGGATAATCTTTATATATAAAATACTAATTTTAATTCTGTACACAATGGATGTGTTTAGCGTGATTTCAAAATCTCTCCACAAACGAGTAGTGTATCGCTTAAAATATCTTCCACCTTTTTTATCTCTCTCCAATGAATCTAAATTAAATTAATATATAATATATATTTTTTTGGTACTTATATATATATTTTTTTAGTTGGCCATTTACCTAAAATCAAAAGACATTGCCAATTACTGCAATAAGCATTCAATAAGGAAAAACCATTCTATGCCTGTTTGTGCACAATAATAATACTTTTCTGCACTTGGTAGTGACTTTTTCCACGAAATAGTTATTGAAGTTTCTAATAGCTGGGGCAATAACATTAGACTCCCCCTCGGGGGGCTCACCTTCTTTAGGTGGGTATGGGTGTTACAATCCCGAGGTACCCTAGTGATCTTTTCCTTTTCCCAAGGGGTTTACTATCTTTGGTAAACACGGATGTCACGACCAGGGTACCCCAGTGATCCTTCTGTTTTCGACCCTCCATCTTGTAATCCAATTTCTTCTTTTCCCGTCCAGACCACAGACCTATGAATGTTTGGCGCATTATATCCAAAACTGGCTCTTGTGCCATAAAACACCAAACCATCATCAACAACATTAGACTCACAAAATATCTATTTTGTGTAATTTCAAAATTTTATTAGATGTTACTGTGAAATACAAATGGGAAAATTAAGATTTTCTGATGTATATTTTGTGTTTGTTTTGATATTTATGTATTATCGCAACCATATTGGCAACATTAGCATTTAATTGCCAATTCACCATGTTTGATGCGAACAAAATCGGGGGTGATATAGTTGCAACAGTACCCAAGTACCTTTGTTTGCAACTTTTTTTGGCAATTTCATCAAAATATTGATAATTTGTTGTTAATTGTTGGTTTTTGATAGCTTTTTATCATTTAAGTTTGTTATAGCTAGCTGTACCCAACCACGTTTTCCTGTCGCTCAGTCTGGTTAAAAAGAAAGAAAAGAGAGAAAGCACACATTTCTAATATCTTTAACCACTTGCACTTGAGGTATGATTTTTTTTATAAAAAAAAATGGGGAAATATACATTAACAAAACTTTTTTAAACAGATTTCATTTGTAATTTGTTAACAGAATACTTCCAAGTTATTATGGTTTTTTTGTCATGTTATGAATCTAAAATTATTTGCATTGTCTCCATAGGGGAGGTGTAAAGTTTGAAATTAAATTTAAAATGACTCTTCTTGAGGTCAAAGGGTTAATTTTACAATGCTTATGGGTAAACATTTTGTGGTACTTCATTGTCTGTATAGATACAGAAATTGTCTGTTGTGCCTACTTTAGAGCAGAAGTTGCTATTTTTCAACACTTCATGAACCACTTAATGTATAACTTTATAATTTGTGGTTCACTAATAGGATTGACCTCTATGTGGTGGACCACTATAGTTATATTTACATCTTTATTTAATCTTCCATACCCCTGAAAATAATCTTCATGAAAAGCAACAATCAACAGACTGATGTGTTTTGCCACCAATTTTCCAAAAATCGCTAACCTCAGGAATTTTGCTCATTTGTTTTTTCGTTTAGTTATTTCGGTAACTAAAAGCTTTTAGTAAAGAATAATCCTTGTTCTATAATATGTTATTTTGTTCATCTTTTTTTAAACTGAATCTTCATAGAAGTATAATGTTCCAATTTTTCTGCATACCATCCAAAATTTCTCACGCATCACGAATTGGTGACTGCTGCTCTGTAACACACATCAGTAATTATGTATTAGCATCACCGTAACAAAATTGGTGTCACATGCACCTTAATATCTAAACAACAAAGATTCTAACATATTTTTTATGAAAAAAGCAATGGATGGAAAATGCGTGCGATTTGCTTGGCTGCAGTGATGCTAATCTTTAAGTACAGAGATAACAAATAATTGTCCATGTGAAAAGCAGTCTGTGTCTAGATATAAGCCACTGTTAAAGATAGGCCCTTAACTTTGTTGATAACAATTGCTAATGCTAATTGAATTGTGAATTGCAAAAATACTTCATCATTATCAACACTTTGTCGGTGATTTCTGCTGCAAAATCCATGTTTATATTGTAATTTTCCTGGTGTATTCGATTGAAAATATCTTCAGCCTCTCATTGCGTTGAATTTCAGGTGTATCAATTGATGCATGTTTGAAGTTAAATATTTCATTACCATTTTTTATTTTTCCTTTTCTTTTTGTTCCTGATTTTTTTTAAATGTTTTGAAATTTTATATGATTTTGTTTTAATTTTCTTTTCTTTTTAAGTGCAGTTTAAAGTTTTTAAGAAAATTTATATGCTTTATTTGAATTTTTTTTTTAAGTGCAGTCAATTGGCTTCACTACATAAAAATAATACCTTGCGGGAAATCAAACTTAGGTCATCATACTTACAAGGCAAAAGTACTACAACGAGTGTAATTGCCCTCAAACTGAAAAAAATGGATATCAGCAAACGAGAAAAACAGACAAAGAATGGCACAAACACATGCTGAGGGTGCAGCAGAGCAACATGCAGCCAGACTTAAGGATGCACATTTGTGAGCACATCATCCGTGTTTTACAACATCAGAAAGATGTTAACCAGAAATAGCACATCTGCTTCAAACATGACTTTGTGGTGAGCAATTGCACAATAACAGTCACCTTGCATTCCGGTAAAACCCAGTGGAAGATTCTAGGTTCAGGCAGCATGTTCTCATCTACTCAATGATGGAAGTGTATCCTTATTGAAAATGCTCTGGAATTTATAGGAGAAATAAAAGAAATGTTTTGTACCACTGAAAAAATTAAACCGCCTCAAATCTGAGAACCACAGAGCGTTAAAAATTTTTGCTTGCTTGGACCATCTTGCATTTGTGGAAAAACACCTATAATGAAGGAGAGGGAACAACTTATCGAACAGATTCTAAAATTTAGGTTTCATATTCATGCAAAATACACGGGATTTCTCACACAGCTATAAACATTTTCATGCCATTCAAAACATTGTGTTTAAGTGAAATATGTTTCTCAACAAAAGTGGCTACAAAAACAAAGTATAAAAACAAATTAAACTTGGAACATATAATACGCTTGCAATTAATCTCAATTGACCTAGACTTGGACAGTGTATGTGAAAAAAAAACAAGCACATATCCCATTTACTAAATTTAAAGCACTGATAGGTGACACATGAATTGCACATTAATATTATTAATGAGTAAATTATATGTAAAAAATTAGATTAGTATTTTTTAATAATAAATGCAATACTCTTTTTAATTGCCTTTACATAAAACGCCGTAACATGTTGATCTACTTTAAATATAATTTTGAGATAATTGATTATAATTCTTCGAAGTATGTGTATGGAATGGGGTCCACGAAAACATGTTCTAGTAGTTCTGCGAGTTGGAAAAGTTTGAAGACCACTGATATAGAAGATATGATTAAGATTCTCAAGTGAGAGAATTTATGGAAAATATTCTTTAAATAAATTAATAAATATGAAAATGTATACAATTATTCAACTAATCTTGCATATTAAAAGAAACTAATTTTTTTCACAATGTTTCACATTATCAGCAAATTAAGGCACTACCACAAAGAGTGCCACTCCTGCAATTATCTGGCTAATATATATCTACACTTCTATGAAAATTTTATAAATACTAATTCTAATTATGTCTTTGGATACATTGATGACTTGATTATTTTTAGTAAAAACCAATTTTAATATAAGTAAAACTAACTAAAAGGATCTACAATTAAAAATAGTTAATTTTTTTAAAAAAATAATTTATGATAAAAGAGAAGCCTTTAAATTTATCACTATTAAAGTTCCTTTTTGGACAGGTAATCCCCACACATCAAGTTTCAAAAATATCCTAAATTACATCAAAAGAATATTGATTTGTTTTCTGAGCACACAAAAAACATGATTAAAAATGAGGCAATAACATACCAATTCTTTTTGCTGTTGGTAAGTACATGTCATCCACACATCCTATTGCAGGTGGATCAACGTCTCAATGTTCCTAACATTGGGACAAATCCTGTGTTATTTTGGAAATGACAGCAACTGGTATGCTACCTCTTTTGATCTGTTATATGACTGTGGAGCACTAAGTCATTCAAAACTTTATGCAGATGATATGTGGTACAAAAATTGGGACAATCTTTGTTCAAGGAGACAATATGACTTGTAATCTTATCCATGAAATTATTTGATACATCACATTTGATGTGCATTGTAGCTGAACGGAGTGCTTGACCACGAAGAAATTTGCTGTAGCTTCTGAAACCTGGTACAAGCTGATTGAAAATTTGTTATTTGTGCCTTAATTCTGAACAAGTAGTAACCATTGATGAACAATTTTTTGTGTTGTAAAATAAGAAGCAGATTCGAAGCAGCTAGCAACTGATGCAAAATCCGGAATTTCAACTCGAGAATTTATTCTTAGAATCCTTGAAGAACTACAAATTGGTGTTTTGTATTACAAATGCCATGGTCCAAAATCAATCTCAGTACAGAGCCTAAAATAAAACTTCTGCAAGCTGTAGAGATATCCAGAAACCAGTTTGTAGTAAATGTCCTTCTGTCACTCTTGGGCATACATATTGTATTTGCTGTCATGTCTAACTGTGGAGCATATTGTGTACAAATTAGTATTTGTTATTTTGTTTTCCTGTACTTTCAAAGAATATTGTGTAATAAAATATGTTGAATTATGTATTGTCACTTACATATTGTCATTTAAAAAACTATTGTGGAACAATGAACTCTACAAACTAAATGAATCTCAATTATAAAATTAATAAATCTTTTTATTGCAATTTTAACGTAATTTGTCTAAAAAATCATTAAATTTGATTGGGCTTGAATTTCTTATAAGGGTCCCCCAACAGCATATTTAGCAAGTCCAAAATCCATCTGTTCTGGTGTTAACTTTTGAATGGAAATATCTTTATTCTCTGATAACTGAGCTGATTTTGGCATTGAGTTGAGATGTAATCACCATTATGTAAAATTACGGATATATATTAACTTTCATGGCGTATATATATTCCTCACTCAGCTAGTCCATTAACTGCCCATGCTGTATATGTACAAACTTTTGCCTTGTATAGCTATCTGTAAAACTGTTTTGGAGGGCAATATAATGACATAGACAGTGTTTGCATTGGATTTACTTATTTATGTGCCTTTTGTTTTCCCCAATACACTGCATAATAATGTGTACCTATGTGAAAAAGGTGATGCAGAGGAGTGAATTGCGCAACTTTTCCTTGGCACTTTAAAGCAGTTTGAAATTTGCATAATTTAGTTTTATTTAATCTTACAAAACCAAATTTTCAGATATTTTATTGGTATTACTTCATATTTTACTTTGTATAATGCTGGACAAATTTTGTAACAAGTTGTGAATTAAATCCATACCCCCAAATCTTAAAAAATATTTTATAAGTTTTTAGATCAATATTTTTTTGTCTCTCGAAGTTTATTGTTGCTGCGTACTTCAGGTTTCTAAAGACTACTTCTGATTCTCTAATGTAGAAGGGGATGGGCTGGGACACAAAGGACGTCTATATACTACATGAAACACCTAAATTTTATATCTCCCAGTCAGAGCTGAAGTATTTTTGGAAGGAAGCAAAAATACAGGGATAGCATTTCTTTCTATCTAAGCATTGTTAAGAGATTTAAAATTAAGCACTTACGATATCTCATTGGCAAAATATTTCAAAAAATTATCTGTGTATGTGAATAAAAGACTAGGTATATAAGACATGTTTTGAAAGCCTGTCAGGCTGAAAAGCAACCTGTTATTAGACTATTCCTCTTTAGTGCTGCCTCCACATTGTTTGTCATAAAAAGCATTTCCTGGTATCAATACTTTCTGATGAAATTCTTTAAGGCTCTGACGAATTGATCAAGCTTTCTTTGGAATTCTCTTGTAACTTGTTTTTTAAAAGCTTAACCATACCTACATCTTTCCTATGGAAAACACACAAACCCACCTTTAAAAAAAATTCCCTTTGGCAACAAGGCACTTTCAACTCATACTGTGAGAAACCATCTTTTGCAACCACATGTCAAGTCTTGCAATGCTACTTTAAACTTGGCTGATGACAAAACTGTTTCTGCATTTTTTTTTTAATAATGGAAAAAATAAAAATCACAGTGAGTTTGGTAAATAGGAGGGGTGTGGTATCAGTTTTGTTAATTTAGAAGCAGTTTTGTCTAGAAACAGATAATTTAGGACTAATACGCTGGTGCTTAGTCACACAGATGTCGCCATTGTGCACTTTGTCTCATCTGATACCATTTTCAAAGAATTGACTCCCTCAAATGACTTAAAGGTAATGGCTCTTGGTTCAATTTTCTGCCATCAGGGAAAAAATTCTGAATGAATAATTCCTTCAGAATGAAAAAAATACCTCTATCATGACTTTTCCTTTGCTTGAATTTTTTTTTATCACTATGAGGAGAGTAGCTTCCATCCTGAAATAGCATGCTTTGCCTGAATATCAAATAAAAGATACTATCATCTCCTATTATGATCTTGTTTAAAAAAGTCTGATCCTTATTGTGCACGTCTTTGTCAATTAATTCTCTTAATATTCTCATTCATTCTTCCTTTTGTGCAGAAATCAAAAGATAAGGAAACACTCAAAGCATTTTTAGATCCTCCATCAAAATATGCTTGCAAATAATCTTCATTAAAAGAGTGGCCTTAATGATGTTCTAAAGCAGAGATTCCCAAACTTTTTTGTTTTCGGACAACTGGGTTGACCCCTACTTACCTAATAATGAATTTTTGAAAATTTACCAACTTAAATGTCTTTTTTTATTTTAGAGCTGGTATATATTGAGCTATAAAACATTTTAATTTTTAACTGTAGTGAAGTATAGTGTTTAAACTCTAAGGTACACATGTCAATTAACCAAATTAAAATTTAATTAATACATAAAATAACTGTTACATACAGTAACTGAGAAACAAGCACTTTTAATGGGAGAAATGAGCCTGGTGCTTCCAAAATTGCTGTGTGTGTACGATATCCAGTTTATAAATTTTACTTTAAGATCTTAGTGCTTATTCCGATCAGTTTCTCATGTAATATGACATTTTTTCTTTCAAAGTGACCATATTAATTCATTGGCTCCTGTGGTATTACTATAGTCAAAGAATTCTCAAACCTAGTTTCAAAATCTGAATAAAGGGCATTTAAATGTTGAATGTATGTTAAAACGTCCTTTTCCTGGTAGATTGTGTGCGACAAATTGAGAAGGGAAAATTCAGGACATTTAATATTTTGTTTCCTTAGTTTAATTTTTGCAAGAAACGCCGAAATGATGGTCCTTGTAACTGCAAATTAACTTCATCAAATTTAGTAAATAAATCTGCTAAAAATAGGTAAAAATCTGGTTTCCACTTGATTAAATTTTCTTTTAAAATTAAAGTCATGATCTGATTTAATGAAAGTCACTATTATAGATCCCCATTTACACTTCATGAACCCCAAGCTATTTTTCCCCGATGTGACTCCCTGGGGACCTTTATATAGAACACTTTGGGAATCACTATTCTAAAGGGTCTGACAACATTTTCCTCAGTCTATTAAGTGGTAGGTCAGTCATGGATTCTCAGCCCTCTTTAGAAAACATATTATGTGCACACATCTTTGATTTCAACACTATAGCCTAGTTGTCATGGTCACAAACTCGTGACCTAGTCACAGATTTGAAACCTAGTGTTACTAGTGGCCCATCCTGTAGAAAGGCTCAATGTCTTTCTCCTCACTGGACCGTGGTTTAGAATTTAAGTTTTTACCAATAAGTCTTTATGCTGCTTCAGAGTGCAACAATCTCAGCAGGTGTTTTACCCAAACGTTGATAAAATTTACAGTGGTGTTCTAGGATAGCCATGTTTCTTACCTACAGAACAAATATGACCATCTCAAAACAAAATATCTGAGCTTGCAGTTTTGTCACATTAACAAGCAAAACCATCCTGAACACAGGGTGGGACAGTAGAAAGTATTTTAGATGGTGTTATACCTTAATTGCAGGCTTTGGTTGTCATAGGTGATTGTAATCCCAAAACTTTTGGATCCTACCTTGTATTTTGTGAATCACAAAAAACACTTGTGTTTTGAGAAAAGTACAACAAAGATATATGGGCATTTTCTTCAGTCTTTCATATATAAGCTCCTTTTTAAAATGCAAGTATTTTTTTGCAAGAAGTAATTTTTCTGTAATATATAGATTTTAAAAATTGTTAATTTAAGGAAAATTTCTTTTGATTTTTTAAAATTATTTTCAATATGTAGAATACTTGATTTATATATAATTACTCTGTATATTTAAAATTATAAATTGAGTAGGTTTATGCAATATATACTTAAGGATATATACAGTTTGTGAATATAAGCTACATTTCACACATTAATATTAATCATGTATTGTTAATATTTAACTACCCAAAAATAATTATTTATAGATATAATTTTCATTGCTTTCAATTTGAAAAATGCAGGAACTTTTTAAACTTGACATAAAATGAATTCCTTTATACTTTGTAAAAAAAACTTTTTCTTAATAAAAGTTATAATCTAAATAATGCTATTGTATCAAGTGAAAGTGAAGTAAAAGTATTGTGAAAAATACAACTATAAAAACACATTAACATTTTAGATGGTAGGTACTGTGAATGATTGATGACATACTTGGGAAGCTTAAGTAACAATGCAAAAAGCTAGAGAAAATTATATAATAATGTAGGAAGTCCAATAAATGCTGCCCCTTCAGGGGGCTCACCTTCTTTAGGTGGGTAGGGTGTCACAATCCTGAGGTACCCTAGTGATCTTTTCCCAAGGGGTTTACTATCTTTGGTAAACACGGGTGTCATGACCCCGGGTACCCCAGTGATCCTTCTCTATTTTCGACCTTCCATCTTGTCATCCAATTTCTTTTCCCATCCAGACCACAGACCTATGAATGTTTGGCGCAGTTTAGCCAAAACTGGCTCTTGCACCATAAAACACCAAACTCAACCCAATAAATGCTGCATTGTATCAGAAAAATATTTTTCAAATAACTTTTAAAAAAATCTTTATTTTGGGTTTGTTTTATTCCATACTCTTTTCTCATACATGAAATCTACTTTGTCTATAGGGATGATGTTTTGCATATTATAAGATTCACTTATTTCCAATACAATGGAGATTTTTTTCATAAACATTGGAAAATTTTAGATATTGGACAGTATCTGCACAAAAATTAAAGGCAACATAAATCACAAAATTTGTAAAAATTTTGTTTGATTTTTTAAAATTTAATTATGTTCACTGTATTATTGGCTGATATGTTTTCAAATTTTTAAAGTTATATAAACAGTGAATTTTATGCAAAATGTATCTAATGATAAATACATGACACAAAAATGTAAAAATAGTTATTCGTTATTGATTGATAATATATAATTTAATACCTATAAATGTAATATTTTTTTTTCATTAATTGGTACATTATATAGATATTTTACTGTTAAAGTATGACTGTAATGCTTTTAATTTAAGCAAGTGAAAATATTACAACTTGGTGTAAAATAAGTTCATTTTTACTTATCAAAAGTAATCCATTTCCCTTGCAGTAAAACAAATCTTGCTGTTACTTTTATCTGTGTATTTAATCAAGTGTCAACACATAGTAAAGTTTCCATGAATGCTTGAGTGACATCGAATTTTAATTTAATGGTGATTCCGCACTAACTCTTGATGAGAGATCAAGAAATAGGCATCAAAACATCTTGTGTGATAAGAATATGAATGTATATTATTAGAGTTGGAGAAAAAAACAGCCATCTCCAGTAACAGTTAGTTTAAATTCTAAATGAAAGTATGTTGGTTTTGTGGGGAATTTTTTTTATGGTCAAAGGAAATGTCATGTTTTCAAAATCAGTAAACAAAAAAATTGTATATAAGAGAAGCTTGTGTGTGTCATAAAGGCCACTTTGATAAACTTTTGACTTGGAATATTTTTACTGTTTGAATTATTTGTCAATTTGATAGTTAATTACATTATGCATAAAAGGTACAAATTATTTTAAAATAAATATCTGTATGCAAAAAATTAAAAATTAATTACGTCTCATTTTGATGATATTTAACAATTGACCTTTCACTGGTTACAACAAGAACTGCAGTCCATACAGATGCTTAACAAAAAATTGAGTGAATGTGAAATTTGCATTAAGGTGCTTTGAAACGCATTGGTAAGGAAAGGAAAGATCATACAAATGGGTGTGAGAAAGATGCAAATAAGTCGAGAAGGATATATTAAAAGTAGAAGATAAAAATGTGTGTGTGTGTAAAAGAAGAGCAACACAACTGAATGAGTTTCTAAATTTAGGTTGTACTTGTATTAGATTTTCTACAATCTTAATTTGCCAACTTTTTGTATTAATAACAGTTTCTCTCATTTAGATTTAGGTGGCATTATTAGTGCAATGAAACAAATAGATATCATCAAACAAAAAAAGAATTTTTGATGCAAAATATTAAGACTGGTATTTTGACCCATTTAATAGATTTATATTTAAATAGATGTCAAGGCGGTCTTTCAGTTATCATAGATTTGTTGAATCAGAACTTTGTACTTAAAATGTTTCCCAATAGACATTTCAATTTTATTTTTGATATTTATTGGTATTATTAAAAAATATTTGTCCCTCCTTGTTACCCCCACCCTTATATTTTATAACTTCAGGAGTAAAAATAGAAATTATTATATAAGTAGTAATAATACATAATCTTGATGTATAAAATAAAATTTATCTTCAAATTTTAAAATAATTTAAAATGCTGAAATTTTGTTTTTTAATTTCTCGAATTTTATTTTATTAATATTGAAATTATTTTCCATTCCTCCTTCAAAAAAGCATATTATGTGTATAATATTTGCTACAAATTATGTATTTTTATGCACAATAAAGTGTAACAGAGGAAAACTATATCTTGTTTTATTATTATATGAATGTAACATTCTCTAAAGAGGAAGAGACATTATATAGATACATCCTTTTATCTATATGTTCCTGAATTACTGCATCCTCTGATTCTGGGTGCTTAGTCATTTTTAGATGTTTAAGGGGAAGAGCATTTGTCCATGTACTGAAAAAGTAATCATTAAATCACAGATGTTATAGTAAGATTTTTGATATTATTTTTATAATTTGAAAACTTACAAACTAATTGATTTGTAGCTATAAATATATATATGTACCAGAACTGATGGGCATTTTCAAAACTTGTCATAAAATTGTTCTTTGAAATATGAAACATATAACTTACAGTTTTTGTTTTACTTTATGCTTATTTTTAAATGTATAAAAATCAAGTTATATGAAATTAATTTGTCTTTTTGATTAACTGTATAAAGTAGACATAAGTTAAATTTTAATTAACCATTTTGTATTCTGTTATTTATAGGCAAACACATACTATTGCCTTTAAGTAAACAGAACCGACAGAAGAAACCTGAAATTCTGAGTGTAAATGTAAGTTTTTTAAGTTTTCTTTAATAAATTCTTGTTATGTAATGAAAATTAGGCATTTGACTAAATTGTTTTTATGTTGTTTTGTACTGTGTGTTTAATCATTTATTAAATATTTTAAGTATAACTAAAAAAAATCTAAATGCATTTGAAAGCTTGATATAATTATTGAAAGTTAAAAATTATCTTAATATTTGTAACATGGTCAAGTATATTCAAATGTATTTTCAATTTGAAAAACAAGCTTTGTAAAAGAAGCCAAAAGGGCCTAACTCCTTGCATAGTTGTAAAAAAATCCATCTGTGGCTATGCTAGTGTACATGTAAAAGTGTAGTGTAAAAGCTCTAAATACATTTTAAAGTTGTTTTTATTCTATTGCATCTTATTTATGGCCAGTTGACTAGCAGTCTGGCATTATTTATAATGTGCTTGTAGGAATTTTCCGTGCTAATTTGATATCGGGGTAGTAGCGCCCAGCTGTTGTTTATGTTCGCCAAGATGGGCGATAATATTACAATATGGTTAGTTTAATATTTTTATCGTCTGTCGCGATGTGGTTGCCATGGGGATAACGTATATTAGAAATAACTTTTATTCATTTTTTCCCACTATAATTTCAGACGATATCTTTAAAAATTTAACCATTTTCAGTTTAATTTTTCTATTTGCGTCTTCTGTTTAATTCTGGGCTACTTTCGAATATGGATATTTCTAAAATGAGTGAGTACTAGAATATTTTTTTCTTAAAAGAATAAGTGTTTTGTGCTTTTAATTATCGCTATAAATAGTTTATTTTCGTCTTAAAAATGTTTTTTTTTACGTTCTTTGTTCGATGATACTTGTTGAAGGAACTTGCAGTGCAAGTTTCATATTGCAAGCTTTCACTACTTTGTAATTGATATTCTAAATTAATTTTAACATACATTATGTAATTATTTTTTCATAAAAAAAAAATGCAATTATTACTATGTGTAATCATCATATAATATTCGTTATTTGTAAATAAATGCTAAAAGAAACAATTATAACTTTTATTACATATTTTGTTATTTATTTATAATTAATATTGTTATTTATTTATAACTATTTCTTTTGTTTATTTATAGCTATTCTTATGTTTATTTATAGTTATGTATTACGAGTTCTCTTATGCATTATTTTTATTTTTTTACAATTTGACAATTAATCTTTTTAATAATTACTATTTTATTATATTATATGATTATTTCTAATAACCGTTATAAAATTTATATATGAATATTATATATAATTACGATAAAATAATATTATAAGATTATTATATGCTGCTTATATATACTATTATTAGTTCATGTTACTTTTTATTACATAATATTATTATTCATTATTTATTGATTGATCTAGGTTATACTCAATCTCTTCCTATATTTTTTTTTATTTGAAATACATTTCAATGTATTTCAATACAATTCTTTTAAATTATTGTGTATCATTAAATTACCACTAGGCCGCCATATTGGATTTCATTCCAGCAACAAGCAACACTTGGCGCTATTACCCCCATTATCAAATTAGTTCCGAATTTTCTTTATTTCTCATTCATTTTGTACATTTGAAATGAAATGGTCTCTACTTATGTATTTTCTAAATGGCTGTTATTTCTGTAATAAGAAATAATGTATACAAAATCTGCATGAAGCATCTGTCATATATATTTTTACTGCATTAAATTTCTTTTTGTAACAAATTTGTACTTTGTATAAGTATTTGTGTACAACACAGTTAGTTGTTTTATGACTTTCTGTCAATGAAAATAAATTATTTTGCCTTGTTGCATTATTTCACTTAGGCTTAAAAGGATTTCAATGTTTGATTAAATATTTTCTGGTTAGGAAAAGGAAAAAAATTTAATAAACTAAGGAATGGATTTATTAACTCATTTTTGGTTTCAAACAAAATGTATTAAATAATTGGTGCATATGATTTCTAACATTTTTTCCTGCTTTAGTCTGTGATTGTTATAAATCTGCTTTTGATTAAAGAAAATACATTCTTTATGGAAGAATTATTCTTTCTGCAACTCGAGAAATTTTTTAGTTTCTCAAGAAAATGAAACCTTTTGCATTGCAATATTTTTAAAGTCATATGTTTCTATCTGCATATAAGGCTTTTTTTTACAAAGTTAATATTTTTACTGTTAATACAAATGATTTATAAAGCTTTTACTTTGCTAGATGTATCTTGCAATATTCAGAACTTTGCATATTAATGTAGTGCTAAATCTGCCCCAAATTATCTGAATTTTTAAATGTAGGAATTTTTTTGTGATAAATTAGTGTGATTACTAGTTTTAAAAAAATATGTCTTGCAAGATAAATTATTTCAATTATCTTGAGAAGGGATTTGAATTCTGCATTATGTACAAAATTATTTTCAAGAGTGGAATGCAGTTGTACACAAGTTTGTGTAATCTTTTGTTTTATAAACCAGTTTAGGGTGCTTGTTTTACTTTTCATTTTTGTAAATGAGCTGTTGTAAATGTTAATTATATCAAGTTGAAAGATTAATTTAAATTATAGCTTATTTAGAAAAATTAATAATTTAAATTATGGTTTATTTATTGATACCTTCTTTAAGTGAAACTTTTACTGAAACTACTTTTCTACTAACTGTCACTTCACAGAATAATCCATATTTGTCTAAACTAAAAAATGCATTTAGAAAACAGCAATAATGGATGTAATACAGAATATGTTTTCTAACTGATTATGATGTGTTTTGCTTTGCTGCTGTATTGAAACAAAAGCTAAATTCTTTATAAAGTTAGGATGACAAAACATCTTAAGTTTTCTTTCAATAGAACAAAGTTTATGATGAGAAATCCTTTTTGGAGTACATATCTTATTAGTTTATTACTATATAATATTTATATCTTTAAAAAAAGTGATTTATATTTTTTGTTAATTTCTTTCCATATCCATGATTTTATCTTTAAATTTATCCTAATAAACTTCATTTAAATCTATTAGATTTTAATTTAGAGTTGCATCAATTTTTGTGTACATGTGTATGCTCAAATTCTTGACATTGAGATTTTTATCAAAAATATCTTAAATAATCTCAATGATTTATGAAAAAATGTTTTTTGAAGCTCATATTATTATCATTTTAGTAACATTTTTAATTAATAAAAAGTATTAATAATGAATGTAAAAAAATGCTGCATTTTATTTTAAATAAATTTTAATAAATTGCAAGTTATATATATATATGTATAAATTATGCATACAAAATGATGTTCAAAATTAAGATAATATCCATTTTTCTTTGATTATTTCCTAAAAATTATTTGATATATTTTAATGAATTTAATTATGTATATATTTATCTGATGTGTAGTACTAAAAGTAAAATGCAACTCAACTGTTATAATGTGAGAAATCCTATAACAGATGGAACCTAAAACTTAGAAAATACAAAGAACCTTGTTCCCCTCTTACATTTTTACAACTTTCACAACATGAATTCATGCTGGAAATGAGGCAGTTTATAAATATCTGTGGTAGTCGGTCCTATTTTTGCAAAAATACTGTCTTCTGATCTTGTATAGTTCTGGGAGTTGGAAGGAGAGTTGTAATTGCTCTCCCCAAAAAAAGGTTAGGGTCTGGAAACCTAGCTAGTCAATGCATCAGGCGAATATCCTCATTTTTCAGAAATTCGTCTTCCAGATGAGCCCTATTTGGTTGAGTGTTGTCTAACATTAAAAAGAAAAGAATTCTTGGCCTATTTCATTGCCACCCCACTGCAGCCAGTCTCTGTTAAAGACATGAAAGTATATGGGCCGGTCCAACATAATACTTTCCCATACCATCCAAGTCTCTTCTACTATACCGAAGTGGCTTCGGTAGCCGTGTGGCCATGGTTGCGAACTCCTAGCCGGCATTGTCGAATCACGGTTTTAAACCTAATGCCATTGAGGACCCACCATGTAGAGTGACTGTTGCATGTTAAATCTATTGAGGCTTTAAGTCCTCCCATTGGTGTGATGGAGTGGTTTGGAGAGGGGTGCTAGGTCAAGTGCCATTCTCATCACTTCAAACTTATGAGGTTTTCTTAAATGTGGTGGACATGCAGTGGGTCCTGATTCCTTCCAGATGAAAGTACATAAAAAAATCTCTTAGGCTGAACCTGAATTCATTAGTGAATAGAACAGTCTATACCTATTGCATTCTCATGCCTTAATCATAAGCAGTATTGCTACAAATAAGGTTGCCGATTCCTTTAAGCAAAAGAGATTTCAGTCAGTTCAAACTTTCATTGGTTTCTTTCCATCACTTTATATTTTCTAAATTACTCTAATAAAAATACAGTAGCACTAGAAAAGAAAAAATGAAGTAAATTTAATTGTAAATAAGCGGCAACGGTAACTGAGTAGTGGTGGCCGCTAGTTCTTGACCTGTGTTGTTTTTGTTGAGTAATAGGCTCAAATTTTAGGCTCTGGTACCACCAAAGTATATTGGCCGATGCACACAGAATCTGTTAAAAGCACGGTATGGAAATTTGGATTCCAGCTCTGGTGTTGTCTTTATCTCTTGACTGTGGTTCAAAATTAGTAGGTCCATTGCCAATAGCCCTCATATGGCTTTGCAGTTTGATGTTAATAAACAATAAGCTATTTGCAGTAATTTTAAAGTGAGAGTGCATCATCTACTGACCTCTGCACTGATGTCAACATTAATAGACTGTGACTTTAATAAAAAAGTCAAATCAAACTCTTGCACTGTGCTAAATGGATTCTTTTGTGAACAGTAGTGAATGGACACAAAGAGCATGTCTACTTGTTTAGAGAACTTTTATGTTGCCTTCTGGAAACCGTTATTCTTAAAATTCTTGTCTTGTGAGGATCACTAGACAGCTAGGAAGCTGTTGTAGTCCTGTTATACCTTACTACAGTAGATATTGATTTTCATTGGCAATTGTGGCTCTTGGGCAATTTTGCCCAGATCTTCTGTCATTAGATCTGATCTCATTATACTATCTCCATAAGTTGCATGCATTGGATGTTGCATTTAAGTCTTGCAATCTGTACTTCTATCCACCTGGAGTCTCCTAATGTTTTACTATCTTATCTTTTAAATTTTAAATCTGCTCTTTTTTATAATTGAAACAAAGTATAAATATTAGTTAATGTGTTCAAATTGTTCATTGACGTATTCTTCAACTGTGTATAAGGAATAATTTTTTAACATACTCTTTTTATATTGACAGCATTGAATTAGTTTCATGTTTAGCTAATTTCAAATCAATATGCAATACTTCTCATAACAAAATTATTTTTTGTGATGTACAGGTGAAAGACTACAAGAAATTAGTCCCCAAAGATGTCTACGTACAACTGAAGGACTGTGATGCCAGTGGAAAATTAAAAGAAGAATTCAATTTTTCTTCTTCAAGCAAAGGATATCCGTTGGATTTGGGTATGAAGAGGTTGTACGTTCATGTCATAAGATGCGATGAAGACGAAGAATTAAAAGAAGACTACTTCTCTGCTTCAGGCAGATGTTCATCAAACTTTAAAATGAACAATGTTTGAAACTTTGTACATGCTAACCTTGATCTGCTATTTTCATTATTGGTGTTTTTTTTTCAGATTTTTGTGAACATTGTCATGTATACTATTCAAATCCTTCTGGGCATTATTCCTTGTCTTCATCTATAATTTTATTCATTTAGCAGCATGCATAATCATAACTTCTTTTATTGTATTCTTTACTTTAAATATTCTGTTTGTTTTTTGTTGTCGTTTTTTCATGTAAATTACAAATTTTCTATTTTTGAAGTGATAACTTCTATTGGCGCGATTTTCCGGAGAGTGAACTTGAATGAACGTCACGCTCGGAAATGTAACTCTTATTCGGCTTTTTTCGCCTGTATTCGGAAACTTGTTTCGACAAGATTGTCCACCCCTAAAAAGAAATCACGTGATCTGGCTACCTGATTCCCCTGTTTTCCGGTCAGGTTCCGCGGTCTTTCGTTTTATACCGGATTTTCCAATCAGAGCAGCAGTTGTTTAAAAAAAAACTTTCTAGAACAATTTTAGTTTCTATAGAATTCTCTTAATATTCTTTTTCTTTTAGATTTTCAACTGTTTAGACATAGATATTTCCGGACAAAATTCACTGCTCTATATTCCCTATTATTTCTTAATATTTAAAAACATTTATTTATTTATTAATAATATTTATTTATTATTTATTCATATTTATTTATTACTTATTCATATTTATTTATTTAATATTATATTTGTGATATTATTTATTAATTATATTTAATATTTTTTTAAAAATTGGTTATTTTTCAAAAAAGTCTGTACATCGAACTTGTTCCAATATTTAAATAATTTTTAATTTAAAGTATTTATTACCTATTTCAGCACTATAAACCTATTGTTTCCTTAGAATACAATTAATTCACACATATGTATATTTAGCAAAAAATATTACTTTATGTGTACAGACATATGAATAAATTTTTTATATGACAATACTAATATAATATTATCCCCTTGTTTCCCCTAACTAATCACTGAAATAGCATTAAAAAATTAGAAGTTATCACTTCTATCGTGTGGTCATAAGCACACACACTCTCTTTTATTTTAATTTGATTTGTCATACTGGTGATTTTTAGTCTGTTTTAATTAATTTTGCATTTTAGACATCATCAAAGTTTTGAATCATAGACATCAGTATTTTCCACAGAGTGATCCTTTAAAATTTGAATTATCCCTTTTATTTATCACAATTATTTCTCTGTTCAGGCAGATATCCATCAATCTTTGAAATGAACAATGTTTTAAAATTTCTACATGCTAACCTTGATCAATCATTTTCATTGCTTTGAAACATATATATATATATTAAGATTCACATATTTCATAATGAAGAGTGTTTAAAAGATCCATTTTCATTATTGATATTATTTATTTTTCTTTTCATATTTTTATGAACATTGTCATGCATATCATGCAAATCCTTATGTGCTATGTCCCGTGCCATCTTCTATAATTTTATTCATGTATCACCATACATAATCATAACTTTTATTGTATTTTTATTTAAAAAATTTGACTTATTTTTTTAATATTGTGTGTGTGTTTCTTGTAAATTACAAATTTTCTATTTTTATTTTATTATAATTGGTCATACCTGTGATTTTGATTCTCTGTCTTAATTAACTTTGCATTTTAGACATTGTCTATGTTTTAAATGATAGACATCAGTATTTTCAATTAAAAGTGACTTTAAATTTTGAGTTATATCTTTTATTTTTCTCATAATCTGGTATTTCTTTATGGGTTAAAATCATTTAATTCATTGCCGAAAACTCTGCTTTAATTGTATTAGTAAGTAATTGTTGTATTAGTAATGATGGAAACTGAACTACAAAATTTCTGTAGTAATTTTGTATTAATCATCTACTGTGAAAAACTCAAAATTTTATCAATAAAATGATTTGAGACCTAATTTATTATGTGTAATTTTCTTCAATTACATTAAATGTTTTCAAGTTGTAAAAATCTAGTAAGTCTAAATGACCATACACATGTTGAATCTTTTACTAATGAATAATGCCAGTTTGAACAAAAAGTATTTACTCATAATAAAGCTAGAAAATTAAAAATTTACAAAATGTCCTGACAATAAAAAAAATCTGAATAGCATTCAAAACAAAATCCTAAATGTGTGTTGACTAAAAATTCTCTCAGCAACAATAGGGGAAAACTCATTTAAAATGGGCTCTGAGGATGGCTCTCTGTTGAATAAACGAAGCTTTCAGAGGAGAGTGTTAATATTTTCCACCCCTTTAATGGTCAAGCTGGTATTGAACTCAGTGACACTGACAAGTTCAAGACTAATGAACTCCCTTGAGTACCAATTTAAACTTAATGTTCATGACAAAAATTATCTTTCATGTTGCTGACAACTTTCTCAAAAATAACAATTTATCTGACATCCACTTCCTTCTGAAATGTTCAACCATACTTCTAAGCTTAAAATCAAAAAATACCCTGGTAAAGGGGATATTTCTAATATAATGCTTAAAAGTAATTGAAATTCTATTCAAAATTACTTAGCCAATTTCAAGAATACTTTTAATTATATATTCTCCTACAGCCTATAAAACTGCCACAGTTATTTCGATTCTGAAACCAATGAAAACCCTACCCAACCAGGTAATTCCGGAATTATTTCTTTAGTGACAGTTCTAAGAAAAAATGATTATATATCCCCTCAGTACTGACCTTTTAAACAATATCCTTATCCTATATGGCTGCAGGTCTGAGCTTTTCTCATTACACCAAATGCTGTGGAGTTGTTGAATATGCTAAATCCGGTTTTGAAGAAAGGAACTCATGGGGACTGTTTTCCTATGCATCCAAGCGGCTTCAACCGTGTTCAACACACTGGTCTTATAAGCATCAACATCTTGCAGCTATACTTAAAATTATTAACTTTATTTATAAAACAGAAATTTTACTGAAAGAGTTGATCAGATTTATTAATCGCAGAAGCATCACTGCTGGTGTAATGCAGGGATTCATCTTAAGTTCCACTTTATCCAACATTTACATATATGATACATACCGTATGTATGTGATGATATTGCTATTTGTGTAAGACATAATCGTAGAATCATTGGTCACACCCTCGACACACATTTAACCATACTAGAAGACTGAAAGATGTCTTTGAATGCCTGCAAAACAGAAGCCACCTTTACTTTCAATCACAAAAGAATTAATCTTGACATTTATTTATATAAGGGGTCTTCTCAACCTTTCATGCTTGAGGGCCACATCAATAATTTTGTAAAGATCCACGTTCCACACGTCTGTCAAACAATAACGTAATCAGAAAATTTACATAAAAATGGGGAGGGGTTTGTTTTGCAAAACTACAATTGATTCTAGGAGAAGAGACAGGGTTACAGATTTGTATGTATACATTGGTTTCAAAACAGTTAAATGGAAGTCGAATTAAAATACCACTATGTAATACTTTTTAGTTATGAACAAAATGAAGGTGATAGAACGATGTTACAAAATTAATTTTAAAACTTACGTTATTGGCGGGAGATGGTAATTAGCCTTATCATGAAACTTAAATACGGTTTTTCTTGATTTAAGCTTCAATAACCGGTTCAATCTGTGTTGTTCCAATTTATAAAGTTTTCACCAAATGTTTGTCAGCCATGTTCTTGTTTTTGATTTTATGTTCTTCATTTTACTAAAAATCTGTTCACATATGTAGGTACTTCCAAAAATAGTAGGCATGAACAATTCATATTTATAAAATCCTGGATACTTGTCTTCTGGGTCGCGTACTTCGAATAACAATTGATTAATGTAGGATTTTCTTGAAACTTGCATTTTACTACATAATCACATTACAAATCTCTTAAATTCTAATTGAAGTTCAGAAGGAACATTTCCAATGTCTACTGAAAATGGCGATGGGAGCATTCTCATAAAAATTTCATTGTGACGAAAATCGTAAAATTTGCTTTTGAAATGCGTTGTGCACAGTCATTTGAATTCCATGTTATAGAGTTGTTCTCATATTCCATCAATTTTGAAAAATAAATAGAACTCTCTCTCGCTTATTGAGCAACTGACATAGGATAAATTTTGTCTCAAAAGTTTTTTCAGAGTCATAAAAATTATGAAGTAGATCTTTTCTCACTAAGTTGTGGTTCAAATCATTGAGATGACTTGTAATAGGCAAAGTCTCTCAACCAGTTCTCATCATTGAATTCGTGAATAGATCACCCCCTATGTAGTTATGAATTTCGCTCTTAAAAGAAGACAGGCGCTGAAGCACACATCTTTCCTTGGTTGAACCAACATACACTGCTGGCCACCGTATGTGCAACGCCAAGAAAGACAAGAGGTAGCACAACAAAATTTATTTTGTAGATAACATGTTGACCAAGTATCAAATGCTTAAATTTATAGACTTCTGTGAAGTGTAGTTCATGCCAGAGTAGCCGAAATTGTTGGAGATCACCGCTGCCACACGACTCGGCATTGATTCAAAGAGACTGGATGTGTTCTTGGGGTACAGCAGCTTCCACACGTTGCCAGAGTTGATCTGGTGTGGCAGCTGGGGGTGTAAACTGGGTCAATCGTTGAGCAACCATGGACCACATGTTTTCTATAGGTGAAAGATCCGGAAAGCGAGCCGGCCAGGGAAGCAATTCAATCTGGTGATTGACGAAGAACCTTTGGACAATGCGTGCCACATGTGGTCGCGCATTATCCTGTTGAAATATGGCTGTGGCCAAGCCCTGAAGGTAAGGAAGGACAACTGGCTCCAACACCTCGGAGATGTAGTGCTGGCTGTTTAAAATACCGGCAATGCTTACAAAAGGAGTGCGAGAGTGATATCCAATACCGCCTCATACCATAGTACCCGGCGCAGGACCAGTGTGGGGGTGCATAATGTAGCTGTTCAGCATCCTCTCTCCACGGTGTCTCCAGACTCGAATCCGACCATTATGGTGTTGCAGACAGATGCGTGACTCGTCAGTAAAGACAACTTCATTCCATTCTGCCACCCACATCCTTCTTTCATCTCACCATTGGCGGCGGAGACGTCTGTGGTTCGCGTCGGTAGCCAAGATGGACGTCTTGCGGACAGACCACTCCGCTGTAAATGGCGTCAAATGGTACGTGCAGACACTGAATGATGCGTTACAGACTCAATGTGCTGTGCTATGGTTCGTGATGTGACTGAGCGATTCGTCACTGCCATGCGCGCAATTTTCCTATCCTCACTTGAAGTGGTGCACTGAGGTGGATGCGATCGACCACGTCGGTCCGTCGTACCCTCCTGCATCCAACGGTCACATATCCGCATTACAGTTGTTTGGTTTCGATCAACACGGCTACCGATTTCCCTCAAAGATAATCGACAATCTCGGTAGGTCACTATCCTTCCTCTGTCGAACTCGGATACTTGATCGAAAGCTGATCGCTGTTTTCTACGAGACATAACTGATCGTGTTTTGAAAAAACCACAAGAAAAACACAATTGCCGAACTTGAAATCGTCGAAATCTCCAAGCCTTAAATAGCGCTTTGAGGTGGCGCCACAGGTGCGCGGGATGTGTGTCTGCGCTGAAATTCTAATCATTTGCATATCTCACCTCCGCTAATGCATGCTGTAAATTTCATATTATTTGCATGCTTCCTTCAGGGTGTTGCATTTACGGTGGCCAGCAGTGTACTTCAGCGTAATACACAACATCACCATACTCAGCTTCCAAATCAAGATCTGTTGGAACTTCCTGTGATTGAGTTCTAAAGACCCGATGAAATTAAGCACTTTCACAACAACAGTCATCATGTATTTTAAGTTTGAGAAGGACTCCTTGCATGAATTTTTTGGTGTGGATGATACAGTGGGAAATCATCATAGTCATTCAATTGCCTTCACATCAAATTTGAGTAATGTGGTTACTCTTATTTTCTCTCGAGTCATAGATTTAGTACTGTCTGTAGTTATAACAGATATCTGCTGAAGTCTAATTCACATTTATCCAAAATTTGTGTCAGATTCTAATACAAATCTGTTTCTGGTGGTGTATCTTTAAACTCAACAGTAATGAGACTAATTCCTCTACCACTGTGAAGCCTCTATCAACGTCACGAATAAAAATGGCGACCTGTGCAGTATCTGTTTCATCCATCTCTACAGAATAAAACAATTTTGTTTTTCCGTTTGGATTTTAATTCATTGAGTATATCGCAAAGCATGTCGCTACTGTCACATCAGACAAGTTAATATCCAGTATGGTTTGAGACTATAATGAAGAAAGCTCATCAACTGCATTAAGACATTATTTTACAAACTGACCATCAGCAAAGGATTTTTCAAAATAACTTTTTTCTGCTAAAATGAATTTTTCATATTATTCGCTCTGGTGAGAAAAAACTGCTGACAATTTAGTTTTGATTTTAATTTACTTCGAAATCATTGCACTTCTAATTTTATCTCTTCGAAAATATCCTTCTAATACAGACTGCTTCCCACTGTGTTTTAGTATCATAGTGTCTCTTAATGTTGTACTCTTTCATTGTAGTTACACTCTCGTTGCAAATAAAGCAAGCTGCCTTACTCTTATGCTCAGCAAAAAAAGAAAGATCTGATAACTTTTCTTGAAGAAATCGCGCTTCTCTTTCAATTTTACACTTCTTAAGACTTGCCATAGTGCCCTCTTTCAAAGACCATAAACGTTTCTGAATTGCAGAAAATTGTATGAATTTAAGTAATCCAGCTTAAAATCAATTGTACAAAACCTACTTTTTACCAACCAAATAAGATGTTTACAACCATCCGTATCTTTGACAACTGATTGCAACATCATGAGAAATATTGTTCGGTTCATTTATTCCTCCATCCCCTTATATAGTACCGGCATTCTCAAGGTCACTTATGATTGAAGTATTTGCAAAAGATTAACATTCTGTTCTACATAAGAATCTGCTGTTTTTCCAGAAATTGCTGAGATTTTATACAAAGTTATTTAAAAAAATATTAAAGAGATACAGTGAAATTTTTGAAACATTCGTCAATTTTAGGAAATTTTTCTCAAATGGATATCAAACATAATAATGGAAAGTCTTAAATACTAAGACTGAAAAATTGTTTTTAAGACAAAAGCTGACAAGGTGATTTTTCTAGAAATTACCTCAATTTCAAATGTGGCTACTCTTAAATGCCTTCAACGGGCCACGGGTTGAAGACCCTTAATTTCTACAATAACAAGATGCCCTAGGCCCTTAACACAAATTATCTTGGTAATTTTATAATACGCTTACTTTCAGCCAATATCTATACAACACAAATTTTAAGAAAATTAAAATCCTCTGCTAATGCAATTTTCCTATTAATTTCGCGTAAACCTACTCTTGTGTATAGGCTAATTCTCAAATCACTTATCCCATGCAACCAATACTCATATTAAAATTCTTGAAAACACTCATTACAGCATTAGATTCTTAAAGCTAAGTGGTTAGTTAGAACTGCAAATCTCACAGCTGCCTACCCCTACCCAAATCTTAACCCCAAACGCAAACTTATTTTGGGGAGAGGGATAAATCTGTTTTTATTTTTAAAAAACACGCATTTTAGAACCTTCTTTTGGCCAAAAATAAAAATACACAAAATCGATCAAACTTTTTATTTTAATTTTGGATTTTGATCCACGTTGCAGATAAGAGCCGAATATTGCAATCTTGCACGTACATTGACTTTTATTACCTTTCTTTTCGAATAGCTGTCTTGAAAAAACATTATCAGTAAAAATATTTACTTATATACTTTTTCAACAGAAATTATTGTAGTATTTATTTCCAAAAATTATTCAAACAAAATTTTATTTCATCTGATATACTTGGAAACAAGATGTAGCGCATAGCAATTATTACACATGTAACGACTTATTTTTCTTTTCCTTTTTCTCTCTTTTGGTGTCCCTTTTAGAGTTCAACACACACACAACGTAATATCTTGTGAGAGATCCTTATTTTGATATTGGTGAAACAAAACTGAGAAAATGACGTTCGGTTAGTCGTTGAGCTCTAGTAGATTTTGCTACTTTGTCTAAGTCTTTCTACTAATTTGTTCCTTTTTTTTTTTCCACTTCAATTTTTTTTAAAATTCAAAACAGATTTGTTCTAAATGTTGTCCAGAAAATGAAAGAATACTTTTTAATAATATTTATCTAAATTTTTACAAAATCACGAAGACAGATCGCAGTCAGTCTCACGAGTGTAGAGGGCAATTGTGCCGAAATATTGGCCACGCGAGAGCGTTGCTGTGCGCACCTCTGTGTCAAAATTGTAATTATTGTCAGTGTGTAACTTGTAGCGTAGAATGTAAGCCGCATTGCGACACAATTCGTATTTAATTAAACATTACTATACTTAAATTATCTCATGGAACTACTTATTGTGGACTGTCTATCTAATTCGTCCGGATACACACTCATTTCGATTCGATATAATTATGGATATTTGCTTCGTTTATAATTCGTCACATGGTGCATTTTAGCCGAGAAGGCCGTCCACTGCATGGTGGTGGTGAGTAATTTCGTTTTGTCGCACTTTGAATTTAGTATTTTAGTAAAGCTTATTTCATCATTTTTGATTTTAGTTTATTCCTAACTGTTGGTATTTGGAAGGTTGTTCTGGTAGTTTTGTTTACTTGTGTGTATGCATATCGTTAAGCTGAATTTTGTTTGAAGGTGTTGAAAGTTGTACTAAGTTGCATTTAGAATTGGTGTTGTCATTTGTATATTTGTTTGCAATTATAGTGTTTTGGTTTCAAATGGATGCAACAAATCAGGCTATATTAGAAAGAGCGAAAAAGACTCGATCTGTTTCGAGACCCATCGTAACAAAACAAATTAATAAATTAGAATCCGAAATAAGCAATTTAGCCGATAAAACAACAGTACATGAGATATATATGCAATTAATTTCTAAATTTGAAGAGCTGAGTACACTCGATAAGGAAATTGAGAATTTAATAGATACTGAGAGTCTAGAAGAGGAAATCTTAACTCGCGAAGAATATCGAGATAAATTTATAATATGGAAAATCCGTGCTGAACGTTATGTAGGATCAGTTTCGAACATTGCTATTCAAAATTCGGTGGAAAATCAACCGCAAAACATAACACTTCCTTTAAATCGTACAGTTAGTTCTCTGTTTTAACAAATCAACTGCGTTTACCTAAACTCACATTAGAATAATTTTCGGGCAAGGACATCAGTAGTTTTCCCAGTTTTTGGGCTAGATTTAAATCCGCAGTACATGAAAATTCGAGTTTAAATGATGTGGACAAATTTTCCTATTTGAAATCGGTTGTCACATCTGGTGCAGAATTGGCTATACGAGGCTGAAGTCTAACATCGGAAAATTATGCCAAAGCAATTAAAATTTTAGAAGATCGGTTCGGACGTAATGAACTTATTGTTGACTTTCATATGAATTGCTTGTTAAATCTGACCCCTGTCCGTAATTCGTTTGATGTTATTGCGTTAAGAAATTTATATGATCAGTTAGAAATTAACATAAGGGGACTTGAATCCCTTGAAATCTCTCCCGATTCCTATAGTTGTCTTTTGTTTCCGATAATTATGAAAGCTATTCCCCCTGATTTAGCATTAGAATATAATAAATAACACAATGACAAACAATCCAAAATCACTGATTTAACTGCATATTTGAGAAGCGAAATTGAAAGTCGCGAACGTACAGAATTTTTAGTAAAACCGCATGACTCACAATTGAAAATTAATAATTCCTATTCCAATACTAAGTATTCGAAAGAACGGCTCATAACTATCCACAGTCAAATCCAGTGATCCCCAAAGTGGTCTATATAGACCCCCAGGGGTTTATGACGACCTCCAAGGGGTCCACGTCAGCGAAAAAATTATTTGGGGGTCTATGAGGTGTAAATGGGGTCTATGATGGTGGCTCTCATTAAACCAAATCATGATTTTAATTTTAAAAGAAAATTTAGTCAAGTGTAAACCAGGTTTTATCTATTTAATAGATTTATTTACTAATTTTAATAAGGTTAATTTGTAGTTACAAGGTGACAGTATAAATTTTATTAAAACAAGGACCCTGTCCGCAAATGTGGCTTTAAAAAGACATACCTGTCATTTATAACGAATTATGGAATATCGACGAGAAAAAAAAAATTACTTTTTTCCTAGTGAGAAGAAATTTCAGCGTGATTGCCAATCTTCAAAACAAAGAAAGAAAGGGGGTAAATAAGGTCTGGACACTACTAACCGAGAAGATTTAGGGTTAAACCTGACACTATTGATTCCAAATGTTGAAAACATGTTATTGAAGCACTAGATTTATTCCTCCCTTTAAAAGCATTTGTTTGTTGCTCGTTTATTTTATGTATTAATTAAATTTTAATTTAATTAATATGTTTTTCTTAAGTTTTAAACACCATACTTTACTTCAGTTAGAAATTTAAATCGTTTGCTATAAAAAAGTAGATCTATACCAGCTGTCAAAAAGACATTTAAACAGGTAAATTTGCAAAAAATCAATATTATGTATTGATTGATTGAATATTAACGTCGCACTGTTCAGTTACACGAGGGCTTTTGGCGACGGACCACGTAATTTTGAACCATGGTCAAGTGACGTGGACGACACCTGAGCTGGCACCCCTCTCCAACTACCACACCAACGGGAGGACGTTTCAGCTCCGACAGATTTAACGTGCATTGCTGCCCTACACGGCGGGTCTTTAGTGGTACTGGGCTCGAACTCGTGACAAGGCAAGCCACGATCCGATACCTATACCACTGGGCTACCGCGGCCACTCAATATTATGTAAGCAGGGGTCTACCCCAAGCCGAAAAACACGGCAAGGGGTCTATGAGACAAAAATGTTTGGGAACCTCTGGTCAAATCGAAGGGTTTAAGGTCATTCGCGATTCCACCCTTCTCATAAATCATTTTCCCCTGCAAACGAATTGCTGACGGCTGCATTTTCGAATTGCTGACGGCTGCATTTTCGAATTGCTTGTTTTGTTCCCAGAATACTCATATGTTTGATTTGTGTGAGAATTTATGCGTTGAGAAAAATGAGCTAAATTAATTCAGGAAGGGAGATGTTTCATTTGTTGCAACACTGTTTGTTATGTTAAAAAGTGCAAGGAAGAGGTTTGCTCGTATTGTAAAGGTCGACATGCGTGTGCTATTTGTTTTAAGTTAGAAAAATCTAAGCAAAATCCGCGTTTGGATTTGGAGGGAAAAAAGTTGACGTTAAAACTACGTCTTCAAATTCTGTTTTTCATAATAGAGGCGGAGTTTTATTGCAGTGTGTGTGTGAAGGCTGAAATCACTAGGTCGTTCTTCATCGGACAAGATATTTTGTCTTTTTGATAATGGGAGTGAGAAATCGTTCATCAAAAAAAATGTGTCTCTGAGGTTGGGGTTGAAAAAATTGGGTTCGGAAAGGTTAAATATTTTTTCGTTCGGTTGTAAAATTCCTAAAAACAAACTTGTAGCAAGGTCGAGGTAAGACTAAGGAATGTATTAAGCGGAGAAGAGTCTGTGATTGAGGCATTGGAAATTGAGGAAATTTCTAAGGCAACACTTAGCCTACTTAATCCAGATGCGTGGGCAGAAATGGAGACGAAAGGGCTTAGGTTAACATTCAGTTATAATGAATCTTCTGAGAATTGTGAAATTTCATTGTTAATAGGTTCCGCGCGCGCGCGATTTGTATTGGTCTTTAACACATCGGATAAAAAGACTAGATTCATCATTGGTTGCAGTCGAGACTAGTCTAGGATGGTCTCTTCAGGGAAAGTGTGATGATCGGAGTGATTGTACTTCGGTACATTTGGTTCATAGTGAAGAGAATCGGTTTCGACTGAGCTAAGGAGATTTTGGAAGATAGAAAGTTTAGGAATCTTGATAAGGATTCGGTGACTTTAGGTAATGGGGATGAAGAGATACTTAGTGAGTTTGATAAATTAGTTAGTTTCGTAGATGGTCGATATCGTGTAAATTTGCCATGGAAACCAGGTATGAGAGAGGCTTTTACAAATAATAAAACTGTCGCACGTAAGCGTTTTGAGGGGTTGGTTCGTAGGTTTAAATGTGATCACGAGTTGTTCTGCGAGTATAAGGATGTAATTGATGACTATGTTAGGGAAGGTATTGTTGAGCGTACTTCTTGTGATTCTTTATCGGATAGTCAGGGATTTTACCTACCCCATCATGCAGTGATACGTAGCGACAAAACCACAAGTCGTATTCGAATAGTATTTGATGGTTCAGCACACGAAGATGGACAGTCATCGTTAAACCAAAGTTTATATACGGGACCAAATTTGCATCCCAACATTTTAGAACTGCTCTTATGTTTTCGAAAAAGTCCTGTAGCATTTACAGCTGATGTAAAATCGGCTTTTCTTCAAATTGAATTAGACCTTCGTGATCGAGATTTTACACGTTTCTTCTGGACTGATAATTTGAATAACGAGCCATACGTTTTGAATTTCACGAGAGTTCTTTTTGGACTTAGACCTAGCCCATACCTTCTCGCAGCAACTTTAAAACATCATTTTAAGAAGTACAAGGAGCAATATTCTCATACATTTGAGTTGCTAAATAGTTTCATTTATGTTGATGACCTCATTTGGTCAGAATAATGTTCCGGACGCTCTACGTACTTCCTTGGAGTGCTTGCAAATATTCAGTGACGCAGGCATGTTATTGCGCAAATGGCGAACCAATTCGAAACAACTTAATTTGTTATGGCAGCAAGAAGGTGTCGAAACGGAATCCTCTGAAACTAGTGCTATTGATATTAGACCACCAACTAAGGTTTTAGGACTTGCTTGGGATCCAGAAAAGGATTTAATTTATTTCGATCCAAAGGATCTATTAAAGTTTATGTCATGTAGAGAAGAATCGAAAAGATTTATTCTGAGTGTGGTTGGTCGCATCTTCGACCCCATTGGAATTCTTGGCCCATTTGTTATCAAATTGATAACAAATGATATAACGATAAATTGATAACATCACCACTCTCTCTACAATGATCTCTAGCATGACATCACGGAAGTCCCAGATATCGTGATTTGGAGCTAATGGTATGAACGCTACAGGGCGTCTGGCTGGGAGCTATTTCGCAAACGATTGATTCATTACAATGTCACTCTGGTCCCGAAAAAAACCCTGTATAATTTCTGCTGTAGATGCACTACGATGTTCCCCCACCTTGTGGCGAATACGGAGGTCTTCTGTATCAGTGATTCCTCGAGCATGGTTGGACCATAGTTTTCTTGATGTAAAGCCTTTTCTGGAACCACTGTCCCAAAAAATCATGCCGTGGATACCCTAAAATTTTTCTGCAACATCGAAAAAAAATTCCCTTTTTTAAGCCCCCATTATCCCCGTTCAAACTCAGCAAGCTGTTGATAATGGCCTTGTTTTCTTGTTTCGGACAACAACCCGACATCAAATCTCAACTTAAAACCTCAGAACTTTAACCTTTTTTAAATTTTGATTGCACCCTAAAAGTGGGTGAAATTGACCAAACATATCTCCCCTAACGGAATTTGAATCGATCATCAGGGGGGGGTCCAAAAACCCCCCTTTCGAAGAATCAATTTTTTGGAAGATTTCGTTGATTCACACACACACACAAATATATATATATATGGTAGGCACACAGAATTACTAAAAGGGGGAGTCGAAAAATTTACCCCTTCTTGTATCTCCCTTTTTGATTTTGTTGATTTTCTGGGAAAAAAAACAGTAAAAAAAATTTTTGAAAAATTTGCTTAATTAATAAAATTAATCATTAAAACCCAAAAATTTTTCGTACTATATACTTTGTTTTAAACAACTGAAAAAAAAAAAAAAAATTGGAAGGTTAGTTTTCCCACTGAAAGTTTTAAAATTTTATATATATATATATCTTACAAAAAATTTTATGTATTTTTTTGAAATACTTTAGTACAATTTAATTTCATTTATTATATCTTACTTCCTTTTTTTTAAATTTTTCAAATTTTTGGTTTTTTTTCGTTGAAGCAAAAAAAATTCGTCAATTATATGTACAAACGTGAAATTTGATAAATTCATATATACACGTCTTCACAAGAAACTTTCCCCCATCTTGGGTAGGGTTTACAGATATTCCTTTCACCCATGCGTGGTGTCACTACCCAAAAAGGGGAAGGAGCTTAAAAAGTTTTTTGTGGGATACAGATTTGTGTTTTATTTTAGTCTTGAGTTGGGGTTCTATAAGGTAAAAAAAACGTTTTATCCCCACCATCAGCAGACTTTTTGAAAAAATTCTTTAAATTGATTCCTTCTCGGACATTTTACTGGTTTGAATTAATTAGTAATTATTTTAATTTTTAATTTATTTTGTTTTTAACAAAATAATGTATATATAATATTTTTATGCTCCCTTTTTTGTTCGAAAAGTTATTAAATTTTTTTGGTGTCTATATTTGTGCTTTTACTTTTTTAATTATATTTTTTTTTTGGGGAGAGGGTGGCATTTTCCCTTTTTTGCGGGGGGGAAAAACTGCCTGAGTTTCTAAAGTCATCTTTCATATGTAAAACATCCTCAAATTTTCTTTGATACAGCACAAATCCTTCTTGGTGGGATTTTTATTTCCATCGGTTTATTTTACTAATGAAGTTTTGAAACAAAATGAAGTTATTTAACAGATATGTCTAGTTCAAAAAAAAATAGTTAATTTTGGTCTTAATAGCAACCCAAAAAGGTTAAAAAAAACAGCCCTGGCTGAAATCTTTTGAACGAATGGGAAATTTCCCTTTTAAATAGATGGACAAATATGAAATTTCCCCTAATGACCATTTGAATAAATATTACTAGCAAATCATTGCAATAAGTTAAGTTGAATCACTAAAAACATCTAGTCTACTAAAATTTTGGGGAAAAATTTTATCCCAAAATTTTTTGAAATGAATTTGGGAAAAAAGGAATCAACTGATTCATCAGGGCTCTCGTTTTTAAAAGGGGGGGAAAACTCGCAGGCAGCAAAAAAAAATTATCTTCGGTGAAAAAAAAAAGTCGCTTATGAATTTTAAAAAAAAATTTCATAGTGAATTCTTTTTTGTCATATGCAATAGGGCAATGGAAGAACTACCCCGAGTGCGATTTATGGAACAGTTATAACCTTTACTGTTTTTTTTGCAAAAGGGTTATTACCAATTTTAAAGAAAAAGCTAAACAAAAAAACCTGGTTAAAATCTTTAACTTTTGAATTTTTTTTTTTTTTTTTAAACAAAAAAAAAGATGCAATAAAACTAAAAAATTATCGAGTTCAAAAAAAAATCTAATGTAGATATACTTTGAAAATAATTTTAACAATCCCGGTATCAATGCATCAGGGGGAGAGACTTTATAAATTTTTAAAGCGTGTTAAAATGATTTTAAAAGTACATGGGGAAAAAAAAACAAACTGTACAACATGACCATATTATATTTATTAAATAGAAACAAGTATTTTGGAAAAAATAGATACGGCAAAAAAAATTGATGAATTTGCCGAGAAATCAAGTAAAGTTGTATAAAAAAATTGTACGCTCTTTTTGAAAGGTTTTAATTTTTTTTTTAAATCTTAAGTTTTTCCCCCATGGCTGTATTTTTTGCTTTTTCCTTATAGAATTTTTTTTTTGAGAATTTAAGGTCAGCGAATCATTTCACTTTTTTGTTTTCGATTTTTGGGGGGCATGGGCCCTCAACTTTTTTTACTCCGGGACCTCCTACTTAATCCCCTTGGGTGCAGCAACAGAAGTCAAATATTTTTTGGCCATTTTAATTCAAGAAAAGTGCGGAAAATATAATACTTATGGCATTTTTCCTTTTTTTGAACATGGGAACAAAACAAAAGGAATACTTGATTGTTTAAGCCCTTGTGAACTTAAAAAAATATTAGTTGGTTTAAACTGGGCGTTTGGGGATACACGAAAAATAGACATATTTTTCAATAAAAACAAAGTGAAGGAGCCTGAATTGTAAAGTTTCGAAATTATGTCGGGTGGTGGGGTGAGAGTTGGGTTTTTTTGGCCAAAAAACCAATCTTCTCTGGCCAAAAATTCGTTAAAACATTGAAAATGTAAAATGGTAAAAAATTTTAAAAAAGAAGAAAAAAAAATGTTTTCAAAAAATTTTAAAATATTTAAAAATTAAAAAAAACAATCTATTTGGGGGGTTTAAAAAATGGGGGGTTAAAGTTTTTAAAAATTTAAACAACATTTTAAATTTAAAAAGGTTTTTATTTTTAATTATTTTGAATTTTAAGTGAATTAAAAAGAACCTCATAAAAGTTTTAACCAAAACCCCCTAAAAACCCCAAAATATTTCCCCTTTTTAAATGTATGTGAAATAGACTTTTTTTTCCAGTGAATTTTTTCTTTTCTCGTTTTTTTGGGCGCTTTCTTTTTTTTTTTTGGGAATTTTTTTTCCGGGGGGGTTTTAAAAGGGCCCCTTTTGGATGGTGGCCCGGGGAAGGAAAATTGGTTGAACTTCAGTTGACGGGGCGGCGAATTTATTAAATTGTAGGGGTGGGTTTCGTTTCAAAGATGTATTTGTAGTGGAAAGTGCGTCACTAGATAAGGAATAGGTGGTTGAGGGGTTTAAAAGACGTAACCCGTTGAAGAGGTGGGGGAAGGTTCTGCTTGGGTTGAAGATGATGTGGGGAAAAACGGGTGGTTATTATATATTTGTTTTGGGGGTGGATGAAAGTTTGAAAGCCCTTTAAAGGTGGACATTTTTATTTTTTTTTATCTGTTTTTGTAGAATTTTTTTAATAAAAGCATTTGGCAGCAGGCAGTTTGGTTATTGGACTATTAATTCGTCTTCTAAATAAGTAATATTTTTATTTGTTTTTTTTCCCTTTTTTTGCTTTTCAATTTTCCATTTCGGTCATAATTTTGATTGGATGGATGAGATTGGGCTCAACACTTTTCGGCTCCAGTTGGGAAAATACTCGCATAAAAGGGAAAACCCCGGGGGGAATTTTGGGGTGACCAACCTCTGGCATTTAAAACAGCGCGAGGATTCGGTTTTAAAACGTTTTTCAATTTAGATATCCAGCTTTGATGGTTGAGGGTTTTGGGCTTTGAAGGTTAGAATTAAATTTTGGGGAAAAAAGCATGAGTCTTTTTTTTAATTCCCCTGACCTGGGTAACCCCCTGGGAAAAAGTCCTTCAAGATTTCTTTTCAGGGGGGCACAAAAGTTTGGTTCCGGGGTGCACCTCACAAAATTAAAGATCGGGAGTTACTGAAAGTGGAAAATCTAAAAGGTTTTAGCCAACAAAATGATTTACTTTGAACGCAGATGTAGTCTCGATAAGTAAGCCCCGATCGTGTTTTTAAATTTTTGGTTTTTCCCCTTTTTTATAGCTTTGTGGATAACAACGGAGTTTTTTCTGACTTTTCCGTTTGGAAAAGATAAAAAAAAGCTGAACAGTTGAAACGTTGTCAATGTTTAGGTAAAACAAGGCCTTTCCCCGGGCACGCAGCTTGGATCCATAAGTACGCAAAAAAGACTTCTCCTGGCTCCACCCCAAGGGGCCCAACAAGGGAAGCATTGCCCGGGGCATTGGCAAAACCGGGGGCGGGCTTCCTGGGTCACCCCCGAAAAATGCTCAGCATCGGGGGGAAGATCCAAGGGGAAACCCGCCCCCCCATTGAAGCCCCCCGTTTTTTCTTCGGGGAACCGAAGAAAGGGACTTTCCCAGCATTGACAGGAGCGGGGCTCACTCCCCCCACGTCTACAGTGAAGCGGGGGGCCAAAAGGGGAAACCGAAGGTATCCTAACCGATTCCCCCCATATGGGGGTGGACAAAAGGGCGCAAAGGATCCCCAGAACACCATTTTTCCTCCTTCGGACGCCCCCGGAAAAATGCGGGTTGGTAAACCCTGTTATCAAAAAAAAATAAAAATAAAAAAAACATTTAAAAAACCCAAAAGTAATAATACAAATCCCAAAATAAATAATCAAAAAAATTAAAAGGATTTAACTTTTTAAACCCAAAATAAAAAAAAATTTTTTAAAAAGGGTAATGATAAATCAAATTTAAAAACAAATCAATTATTTTTTTTCACATATGTATTTAAATAATTGTCGTGGTCTCGACTGAAAGAAAAAAAAATTTTGGCAAAAAAAGGGGCCGAAAATAGAAAAGGATCACATGGGTTTGGACCCCCCGTGTTTACCAAACGGGTAAACCCCGGAAAGAAAAAGATCCTAAGGGTACCTCGGTTGTAACCCTCTACCTAAAGAAGGTAGCTGGGGGAAATATGAGAAAAAATGTTTTTTTTTTTCGAATTCTACATTGATTGATTGATTGAATTTAACGTGTACTGTTCGCAACACGAGGGTTTTGGCGCGGACCCAATTTGAACCCAAATGGTAAAATGACGTGGACGACACCTGAGCGGCAACCCCTCCAACTACCCCCCAAACCCCCAAAGGAGGATTAATTCTAAAAAAAGCAAAGAACCTCTGGTAATCAGTTTTTAATATTAAAAAAAACATTTTTTAAATATTCATTTAATTGTTTAGTTGGGGCTCAAAAAGGGGGCTTTCCCTTTAAATTTTTTTGGGGAAAAAAAAAGAAAAAAAATTTCATCACATCTTAAATATTACCTCTCCGTGTGTGTGTTTTAAAATGTACATAAAAAAATCCGTTCAAACTACATCGTTTTTTCCTTTCACAATTTAAATAATACTTTCCCCTTTTTAAAAAATTTCTCTCTAAAAGGTGAAGACGACCCCCATGGTTGGGAGAATTTTGGACTTCAGAGAACATAAAGTCCCGCGTCCAGATTTAAATCCCCTGCCTTAAACTTTGGGCAATTTAGAAAATTTGGGGAAAATGACATGTAATTTAAAAAAATCAAACGTTCAAGAAAATCAACTAGAAAAATTTCCCCTGGAATTTTAAGTTTTTGCAGATGATTCTGAAATTTAAAGCCCGTTGAATCAAAAGTGATCATTTTGAAGAAAACGCAATACGCTTAAATTTAAAGGTAAAGCAAAAAATTTAAAAAGATTTGATTTTAAATTTGGTTATAATAATTTTATACACTCATGGACAAAAAATTTACCCCCAAGAAAGTTTCAAAAAGAAACGAAATTTAAAAAAAAGTAAGCTATTTTTTATAAGAAAAATTAGAAAATCAAAAAAAAAGGATATTTATTTCGGAAAAGGAAAAAAATGGAGGATTTAATACCTGTTTGAACCCCCTCTATATAACGGTGCCGGCGATACATCGGGCTTTGGGGGAAAAAAGTTCTGTATGATGTCATGAAACATTTGTTCCATATTTGCGCCTTTCCCCTCTAGTTCGTTTAAACTCTTGGGATGCCCAACTGTCGTCCCAAATGCCCCCAGAATGCTCGATTAAACCCCAAAAATCTGGGATTGGGGGCCAGGGGATGAACAGTGCGGGACAGTTTGTGAACCCTTGCCGTGGAGGGGGATGCTTTTGAAAAATGGGTCCTGGAGCCCGGGTTTGATATCAACACATTTGGGCAGGATGTATGGACATACCGTGGGGTGTCATTGCCACGGATCAATACTAGGGGTGACCATGTATTGAGGCTGACACCTCATACATCACACCGCTGGGGCGGGGTGTCGCTGTAAAAAAAGGCAGGATTAGGGCGTTCCCCCGGGGGCCCCCACACACAACTCGATTTATCACGCTGAGATTGAATCTGGTTGTCCCTAAAAGGCCGGTTCCATTCCGCTGCAGTTGTTTTCCCCTGTCCCCCTCCCAAACGAGACGTCGATGGGGGGCGTCAAGGCCACACACGTAATGGGCCCCGATCCCAAAAAGTCCTTCCCAAACCCCGTAGGGTTTTCCCAAAAACACGGGGGCCCCAAGTGAATTTCTACCCGTGCCTGGATGGCGGGCCGATGAAGCAGTTTACCGGGATTTCTTACAAAGTGGTGGGCTTTTTGCGCTGGGCTGTTGAGGGGGGTCCGGCCGGTTTTCGTGTAAATGACATCTCTCGGGTTCTGCCCACACCTTACCACAATCAGGGGCTAAATGACGGGTACTGTGCGACCACCCGCCCCATCTCATGATTTCCCCCCCTCAACTTGACGCTCTCATATTGTTTTGAAAAAGGCGTAATGGGATGTCACCTAGCTCTTTCTTTGAAAAGATTAGCACCTCAAACAATCTTTGGTTCCATATTGGAAGACGACGTTAAATCCCTCTACCGACTATACGTAATGCGCAATCGCGCGCATTTAAATTTTTTTGCTTTTTACCAGCATTTTTTTTATGCCAATTTTTGTTCCCCGTTTTCCCCAATTATTTCTTGGTGGGTTTTTTTTTTGGTCCAGAATGTATTAACTCCTTTATAATTGATAGAATTTATAAAAATTAACTAAATTTGTGGCGCAACAACCCATGGGGGCCATGTCCCATCTCGGTTTTACGGACCATTGGGGCTGAGGGGGCATGAACAGATTTCCTTAAAAGGGGATCAAAATTTTGAAGGGAAAAACCCCCAGTGGCAGCTCCGAGCAAAACTTGGGGGCTTATTTTTTTAACCCACTGAAGGGATGAAAGGCTGATCGGCCTTGCCCAGCGGTCGACATTGACCGGGGAATTTCCTCCTAACACTGGGGAAATATTCGATTTTTTATATTTTATAAAAATACTTTTTTAAATCTAAGATATGACGAAATTCAAATAACAAAAGGGGCCCAACTAAAAAAATACGCTTGTGGCCCAAAAAAAGGGAATTTGTTTCAATTTTCTTTTAAATATTTTTTTGAAATTTTGGGTTTTAAAAAAAAGGGTTCCCAAGTTTTTTTTTATAAAAAGGAAATAAACTTTTAATTCAAAATCGAAAAAAATACGGGAAAGAAAAAAGCACGAGGGTACGGGGAAAAAACCCTTAAGGGGTTTTTTTTTAAAATATTTAAAAAAATTTTTTAATCTAAAAAATAACCTATTTCAGCTTACCATTTAAACCAATTGTTTCCTTCCAGGGCTTAAATTGGGTTTCCCCCAAAATGATTCTATTTTCGCACAAAAAAAATTATTTTTTGAGTACAGACATATGAATAAATAACGGACAATACTAATACCCCCTTGTTTTATTCACCAAACAACCCCCAAATAATTTACAAAATTTGAAGTTCCCCTTCTATTATCGTGTATCGAAAAGCACGCACATTTTTTTTGTTGTTGTTCAACCACAAATTTTAAAAAAAAAATTGGGGGATTTAAAATTTATGACATTTTAGATTAAAAAGTCGAAAAAATGACAAATTTCGTGGTAAGTTCAATACCAACATGTTTTAAATTTCCCGGTGGGCTTGAAATTTGAAATTTTCTTACTCGTGATCCTGACATAGAGTGTCATCAGGGGCGCACACAAGGGGGGGGGGTGATTGATTTTTTTTCTAAGGTCCAGGCCTTGATTTTTTCCGATTGGTTATAATTTAAGTAATTTGGGGAAATTTAATTAAATATTTGTTTTAATGATTAATTTAAAAATGCTAATTATTTATTCAAAAATTGGTTTTACTATGTTTTATTCCAAATGACAAAATCAAAAAAAAGCATTTATAAAAGTTGAACTTTCAACCCCAAAACCCTTTAAAAATTCCTTTTTGCCTATTAATATATATATATATATATTCATTTTACTCCCCAAAATGAAACAAAAAAAACTTTTTATTTCTTATTTCCCGTGGTTTTTTTTTTTTTTGTTTTTTTTTGTTGGGGTAATTTTTTAACAATTTCAAAATTTAAATAATAATAGAGGTTTTAAAAAATTTTCTTATCTATATTATATATTGGGTTTTTTGTTTATGATAATAATTTTCAATTTTAGATAAAATAATATGTACGAGAAAGACAAAAAAAGGTTATTGAGTAAATAATTACAGATTAATTATAAGAATACATTTAATGCGAAATTTGAGCTTGATGATTTTTTGATTCGTTCATATTTTGGTCTTAAAAATGATAGTGCCACTCTCATTTCGTCACCTTCATTTAAAAGTCCCGGTCTTTTTTTTTTTTTTTTTTTCGTTTTCGTATTTGTTAATGCTGAAAATCCGAATCCACTCAAATACATAAGAAGTAGAAAATTGTATCAATATTTTTAAATTTTTTTTTTTTTGGCTACTATGAGATAATTGCCACTCTAATTTCAGTCTAAAATGAATAAATTGACTCTTCCGAAAATTCTGAAATTAAATCTTGATTAATACAAAGCGAAATTATTTTTTCCTCTTCATTCAAAGTTAATTCATATGATGTATCCGTAACAAGTGGATTACGAACCCAATCAAATTTCTTTATATCCATTTATCCACAAAAGGACGAGTTAAATATACCAGAAATACCGTTAGTTTGTTTCTTTAAAACGGCCAAATGATTCGTCCCAAAAAAGGGTTTAAAAAAAAAAGTAAAATTTTATTTTTTCCTTAAAAAGAAATTTTTTTTAAATTTTTTTTTTTTTTTTTTAAAATTTTTTTAGTTAAAAAAGAAAAAAATTTTTTTTGGGCGGGGGAAAAACGAAAAAAAAAAAAAGGTTTTTTTTTTAACCGGTTTGGCTTGAAAATTTTTTCCCAATTTTCCCTTTTAAAAATTTTTAAACCCTCCAAAACAATTTTTTTGGGAAAAATGGGGGGGGGCCCAAAATTTTTTCCTGTTTTTTAAAAAAAAATTAATAATTTTTTTAAGGCTCCCTTTAATCTTTAAAATTTTAATTAGTTAAAAAATAATTAAAAAAAATTTTTTGATTTTTTTTGACTATGTTTCCGCAAAATTTATGGTTTTGGGGAAAAAAATTTTTGTAACCCCCCCCAAAAGGGTGAATATTTTTTAATACAGAACTTTTTTTTTAAAAAGGTAAAAACCCACTTAAAAAAGTTTTAATGTCTTTTATAAAAAGGGTAAAAAAAAATGCCCAAAAAAGATTTTTTCTTTCAAAATAATAAAATAAAATTGGGGGGTTTTTTTTGTGTGAACTAATTACAGGGAAAAAAATTTAATTTTTTTGATTTCCGTTTTTTTGTTTTTCTTTTTTGAGTTTAAAAAATCCGTTTTATTTTTTTTAAAAAATCAAAAGACACCTTTCCCTAAAAAAATTGAAGTTATTTTTAAAATTTTCTTTTTATTAAAAAAAGAACCCTCAAAGAATTATATTTAAAAAAATAAAAATTTCCAAAAACAAAAGATTTCTTTAATTTATAAAGGGAAAAAAATTTGGCCTGTGTGTTTTTGGGAGAAAAAGGAAAAAAAGAAAGTATAAATACTAATAAATTTTAAATTTCTCTCATTTTTTTGCGATTTTTTAAATTATTTTAATTTTTTCTAAAATCAGTTTTTCTTTTTCAAAAAAAATTAAAAAAACTAAAATTTTAAAAATTTTATTAATTACTAATTAGAAAAAAATAGAACCGTATAAAAAATACTTTGTTTTAAATTCATTAATTCAAAAAGCTAAGTAAGAAAATGTTATTTTTCGGCTTAGCGAAAATTTTTTTTTTATCTTCGATTTTTTTTTCAACCCCCCTTCCCCAATTACTCACATATTTTAGGAAAATGAAATATTATTTTTCAAATTTATTTTAAAAATTTTTTAGAAAATTTATGGCGCACAAGAATCTTTAGGGGGGTTGAAAAAAATCCATCATTCTCGTATCATGCTCGAATACGCCACCCAACATATTCTTTTGTTTTTAAATTTTCGGGAAAAAAAACAAAAAAAATTAAAAATAATTAGCATAATTAATAAAATTAATTTTAATAACAAATACTTAAATGCTTTTCGTACTAAAACAGGGGATTATAATCAATAAAAAAAATCAATGGTTTTTGGGGGTTCGAGACCGGACCCGGGCCCTTTGTGTGCCCCTTTGGTTGAAGTTATTACCAGAAAAATTTCAACAACGGAAAAAAAATTAAATTTATTAACCATCCTGTTCTTGAGAATCATCTTGTTTAAAGGGGAAAAATTTTAAGATGGCAGATGAATCGTTCGCTGTGATTTTACCGAGCAATGCGAAAGGAACATGCGCCCTTTGTCGCATTAAAAAAAAGAAAACCTGTACTAGGAAAACCAAGAATATGAAGAAAGCCTTTTTTTGTACAATTATCGATTTTGCCAGGCCGACCTTTAAATTTGGGTATGCGCCATTGTTGGGAAAAAGATTTTTAAAACATCTTTCGGGAAAAGGAAGAAAATCAAAACCCCCCCTTTTTAAAAAAACCCTGACCGATCAATACGTCATAGATCCATTGCGGAATGTCCGGGGAAAATGTTTTTGTAAACAACTTTTCCGGAAAAAAAGAAAAAAAAACAAAATTATTTTAAAACCAGCCCCGGTTTTAATGCTGAGGACTGGTTGGGGCTCTTTAAAACTTCAAATGTTTTGATGAATATTTAAAATAGAAACATCTGAGTTTTTTTTTTGTAATTTCACAATATATGTTTTTTTTTTTTATATATTTTTTTTTTAAATTTTTATCTTTTTTTATTTTTTTATTAAATTTCTGAACATTCTTTTTTAAATTTTGAGAATATTTTGGAGAACTTTATATTCAAATATATATATTTCTAACTGGGTATACCCGTCTTACGGTGAACTGAAAAAAATTAAACAATACAGTTTGAAGGATAAAGCGTTTTTAATGAGTTAATTTTTGGAATTCAAATAAACAAAAAAGTTGTTTGTACCAGCTGAACAAAAAAAAAAAAACCTTTGTTAAATTTTAAGTCTGAGATCGAAAGCTATAAAAAAGGGTTTTTTTTTTTTTTTTTTTTTTATGTTACCCCCCCTGTTTTCCCCACCTTCAGGGTCATTTTTTAAAAACCTCCCCAAGCTGATCTCTGTCAAAAAAGTAAAATTTCAAAAGTTTTTTTTTAATGAACCTTAAAAAAGTGTAAATAATGTATATCTTAAATGTAAAACATTAATTTATTTTCTGTTGAATTTATTTTATGTTAAAATTGTAATATTCCCAACAATGCCATTTTTTAAAATTTTAATAGCGATTCAATGAAAAAAATAGCGAAATGTTGACGATAAGTCTAGTTGGCAAATGTTTTCCATTTTTAGCTCGGCAATTTAAAATCTTTGTAAGACCCGCCGTATGGGGGGGCGATGCACGTTAATGCTTTATCTACCGCTTTTGTTTACGGTTTTTCAGCAATATTTTTTTTTTTTTTTTTGAAAAATTAAAGGGGGAAACATAACAAAAAAAAATTTTGGGGAAAATTTAAACCGTTAAAAGAAAAAAATTTAAATTAAAGATATTCCACTGTAAAATTAATTTATACACCGTTCATAAAATAAAATAAAAAATTTTTGGGTTCATTAACATATAAAAACAAAAACATTAAAATTTTTACATTAACTATTTTTTGGGGCAAAATGATAATCTTTGCAATCCCTGAAAAGGCCGTCAGCTGAAAAAGCAAACGCTACAAAAATATTCGCCTTCCCCCAAAATACTCATCATAGAACCCCTCCTTATTCTTGGAAGAGTGAGTTTCAAAGAATATTCCTTTTAAGTATTAAGAATATTCCATTGGGTTGGGGGTTGGGGTTTTTAGAAAAAAGGGGTGCCAGCTCAGGTTATCCCGTCACTTTACCACGGTCCGTCCCAAAAACCCTCTTAGCTGAACAGTGCGACGTTAATATTCACTCACCACTCACTAAAAATACAGTCAAAGTTATAATTATTTTTTTTACTTAAAAAAGCAATATCTGCCTCTATTCAATTAAAAATTTTAGCGTTATAAATTTAAATCAACCCCAAACAAATGTTGAAAATTTGTCCAAATGATGTAGTGGAAAGAAAGTTTTTTTACTTTAATACCAGAAGCGATAAAAAATATTTATTTTTGAAAAAAAATCAATTTTTTTACCAAATATATAAAAAAATCATTAAAATACTCAAATAAAGAGAGATTTATGACAACCCCTCCTTTATTCTGAAATAAAAAAAAATTTGGATTACGCTGATTACAGGAATAAATTAGAAGCGGGGCTTTGCATAGCAAAACAAAAAAGGGGTTTTTTCACAAATAAAAAATAGATATATGCTGTCGTGGGCATTTTGAGGCACGCCAGAATTTTCGAATAAATTTTTTTCTTTCTTGTCAAATATCGTTTTATTTTGGACACTTCACACAATATCTTTATAAATTTACCTATTGTTATTCTGATCGTGGGGCCCCAAAGGGGGGTTGGGGGGCCCCCCAAAATTAATTTTTTTTCCGATTGGTTATAATTTAAGTATATAATACGTAAAATTTAATTAAATATTTGTTATTAATGATTAATTTTATTAATTAATGCTAATTATTTATTCAATAATTAGTTTTTTACTGTGTTAGGTTCCTGAAAATCGACAAAATCAAAAATAGCATGATACAAGAATGGTGACCTTTCAACCCCGAATACCCTTGAAAAATTCCTGTGTGCGCTACTGGTGTACATTATACTTTCAAGGTAATCATAAGTTTTGTGTAGCAGAATATTAGGAATTATATAAGCAACTTAAAAGAACCAAAGAAAAAAAACAAACAACAGGCCCTAAATAAATTTTGCAACAGAAAAAAAATGAGGCCATTAATAACGAACGGGATTTTTCATTTGAATCAAAACCGACTATTGTACAAAACAGATGTTACAATTTCCAATTTCAAAAGTGTCCCAATACTTTTTTGTCTTCAGTGTGCCTTTGAATTATATTTGAAAAGCTAGATCAAATTATAATTCTATAATACTAATAGATAATAAAATTTTCCTTATATACTATACACAAAATGTTAAAATATTACTTAATTCATCTTTTTGTTTTTGCTTAAACGTGATATATATATTTATAAATGGCTTTACAGTTATGCATGCCAAGTATCACAATACTTTTTTGAGTGACTACAGATATATTAATTGGAGGAGATATATACTGGGATGTTATTTTTGCAATAGTAAAATTGAGAGAAAATTAATGATTCAATAAATTGTATTCCTACTATTTTTGGATTTACATTGCAGGGAACAGGGCCGGCTCTAGTAGATTTGCCGCCCCGGACAAAAATGAAAAATGCCACCCCTTTTCCAAAGCAAAAAATTATAATTAAAAAAGATAAATTGTTCACATATATAAACACCTATAAAGCTTGAACAATTCTTCAGAACAAACAGGCAGCATATACATGTCTCAAAAAATACAAAACAATTCGAAATTAAGGACATAATAATTATTTGTTATTATTTAAACCGAGTAAAATGTAAGAGAAGGAACCGTCCTTTTCAGCAAGCCAATTTTTTCTTGATAGTCTATTAATGGTAAGAATCACAAGCGCTTATTTTAACTTATAGTAACTACACACAAAACTAAAATAAAAATTCTCCTGTGGCTCCCTATCTACCAAAAACTCTTATTACCCCTTTCCTATTATGGATAGCTGACACCGGACATCGTATGGGGGCAAAGAATGTCCATTGTGATCCCACACCAGGATGGGAATAAAGTTACAGTAAGATCCCGCTTAACGCTGTTTCGGTTTAATGCTCTTTTATTTGAATTGTGGGATTATCCGAAGTTACACACAGCGGTAGGCTTCCCGATATCCGAAGCAGTTTATCTGTGTTTCTTCTTTCCAGCGGTGTTATACGAACGTATTTTTATCTTTTCAAACATTTGTTAACGTTATTGTAAGTATAAATTTATATAATATAACGATTGTTATAGTGACAAATATTATGATTTTTAGTTTTTATCATGGGAAACACGAAAATAAAGCAGCAAGAAAAAGTGGGAGCAAATTTTGACAGGAATTCAAAGGCAAGACCGGGCGTTATGGAGGCTTTATCCACTTACCAACAACTTCTTACAGAGTGCAAAAGGAAAGCGCAAATTACATTAGATGCCGTCTTGATAAAAAGGCAGAAAATTGAAATACAGAAGATACTGTATGATCTGAAATGTAAACATACTGACTTAGAATTTTATTTATTTTTATATGTATATTCATTTATTATGTTTCTATATTTGTAAGAAATACATTTTGTTTTATTGTTATAAAACACATAATTAATAAATTTAACGGTAAAATACCTGACCAATTTTCTGCCCATCTTCCCCTAACCCCATTATTACATGATGAGATAACCTCGTTTAACGCTGTTTCATATTACGCTCTACTTTGATGGAACGTATACCCCGCGTTAAGCTGGGTCTTACTGTACTTCTGAAAGATATGTAAACACATATATATTTCATCATTTAACATATACTCCGGCCTCGAAAATTTCAAGTTTCAACATAAAAGGAAACTGATATTAAACATATAAAGCACAAAATAAGGAAATAATATACGTTTAATGAGAAATACCAAAAATTCACACACAATAATATACAAAAAATATATAAAATTTTTTGTAACATAAAAAAAATTTTCAAGTTCCATCCAATTGCCGCCACCGGGCCGGGGTTCAGTTTGTCCAGCCCTAGAGCCGCCCCTGGTGTAATTAAGTATTATAAAAACGAGTAGATTTTTTTTTTGAATAAAAATGGACTGATTTAAAAATATTAATGATAATATATTATATTATATTTTAATTGCATAACTTTTTACAAACAATTATATTTCATATTTATTACTTCACTAAAAAATTAGAAGTTTTGACTTGCCCGGGGGTTCAAAACGGGGCCCACCCCTACCCTCTGGTGTTTTTAAAAAAGGATTTATTTTACTTTCACTCGTTAATCCCTCTTACTTTTTTTAAAATTTTTGATTTCATTGAAGAATTCATATTAAATATTAAAAAAATTTTTTTATAGGGGAATTTAAACGTAATGTGAGTTGGGAAAAAGGCAATGACCTGGATCATTTTGTTACTGTGCAGTTCAAATTGGAGGCCATCGCCTATCAAGTTAAAATTTTATAATTTTTTTGGTGAGATTTGGAACCGCGCAGCTCTTTTTAGGTAGTATCGCCCCTTTAAAACGATGTGCGGGATAATTCAAAAAAAAATTTTGGAAATCTTTCCATAATGAAATATAATAGTAATCAAAAGTCTCCAAACTGGTATTTTCTGTCTTATAAATTAACTACCCGTTCCCCGCCAGTTTCGATGATTTAAATGATATTATGAATATATACTGTTATATTATATAAATTATTGATATCTCTTGCTTAAGTTTAATAAATGTATTGCGCAATTGAATCGAAAAAAATTCAACTCTCCTTTTGATTTGGAAGGACGAATTTCTAAAATTGAAGTAGAATTATTCTTTTTAAACTCCTGAAACCCCATTCCCCAAAAGGTTTCCACAAAACCTATTTTTTGCAAATCTCGCTCAAATTTGAAGTTTTTTAAAAATTCAAAACGGAATTTTTTTTAAAAAAAATCCGTAATTCCCCTGAGAGTTAATTTGCGTAGACAACCCTTCTCAGCTTTTTCCCCAACAAAAAAACACACCAAATTTCATTACTGTAGGTCTAGTAGTCGGTGCACCACCCCTTCTCTCTCTCTCTCTTCTTTATTAAAAAAAAATAAAGTCTCTAAAAAAACCGGGGCTTTAAACTTTTGGGGGGCCCCGGCCCTACACAAAATAGGCCACACCTATGATCCTTTAAAAATAACAAAACAAACATACATTGTACGAACAAAAGAAAATAAATGTGCATGTCTTAAAATCGCACAAACCGATTGACGATGCAGCCGATGAATGAGTAATGATGGGTATTCTGGGAGTATTCCTGTACGTGGACATGGTCATCACATGTAGCCAGTTGACGTATCGTTCAAAATTCCCAGTTTTTAGGAGAATACAACCAGAAATAGCATTTGACCTTTGAAATTATTATTCTAATATTGATTTTTTTAAGGTTGAGTCGAGAACGAGACGAAGCCCCTATTGCAATGTAAGCCCTGGGCCCAGTTGGCCCGTGCCTTAAGATGTCCTTGCTAAAAAATACTAATTGAAACATGGCAGTTTTATCACGACCGTTGCCCGTTTTGGGGAGCTCTTTCTTTCCGGTTTCGCACCTATATACGTATAAGTGGTTATCTGGTATGTGTACATATACATATACGTACCTACGTACAGTGAAATACGTATAACGAAAACCCTTAAGACGAAATATCAATTAACGCGAAATAATACAGCGTTCCCAACAAACTACTAAGAATTTTCATGCATTTTTTTCTTTTAACACGAAACGAAAATCACTTAACACGAAAGGATTTCCCCTTTTAGAATAAACAAAATACGGAACACACCAGCCAGATTGGACTATCCTATTGTGCTATCGGAAGAATTCATTGCAATACAGGATGCTAATATGTGTACAGCTCCAATTATGGCAGACAAAGACATTTTGGAGTTTTTTCAGAACACAAAAAATATTATTCATGCAGATTTCGACGAAAATAATACAGCTCCTGTTCCCACGTCATCCGATATAAGAAACAGTACAAAAAGTTTGCGCAGTTATTTAGACACACATTCCAATGGTGGAATGAACAAAATGGACACCACATTGAACTACTTGATGCTAAGAATGACACAATGCAAAGAAAAATATCAGATAATTTTCCAAAAACTCAATAAATGATATTTTTTTTCATAAAACTTTGAAGTTTTGTTTTAAATTTCATTTATTTCTAGTGAATGTTTTTGATTCATTGATTTTTATTCAATACATGCATGTATACATTCTATGTAGATAAAATAAACTCTAATAAACTTAATTTTGTTGATATGTGTTTTATTTTTTCAATATCTTTTAACACGAAAAAATATTTCAGTCCCTTCAGTTTCGTGCTAAGCGATTTTCACTGTATATGTAATAAATCATCTGTTTTTTTTTTTGCTGGACTCTATAAAACAAAAGTTTAAAAAAAGTCCTTGTATTACTTGAGCGGTTTTAATAAAAGTATCATTAGATTTAATTTACCTATTTACACTTTATAAAATTTATTCTCTATAAAATAATAATTATTTAATATACGTATAAAATATTTATATAAATATATATTCTATAATATATTTATTTTAAAAAATTAAAAAATTTAGTTAATTATTCTTATTAGTCAGAAATTATTTTTATTTAATTTATCTATTGTAAATCGAGTTTATTCTGACGTTTTATGTTGCTATTTGATCTGGTAATTGTGTTAAGATTTAGGAATTAGAAAATGGCATGTAGTCATCCCCATTCTCTATGAAATGAAGCATTTTTTAATGTAAAAGTGTCATCTTTATATAAGATTTGAAAAAATAAAATTCACATGTTTAAATTTTTTTTTCTGCGAGAGTATTTATACCAAGAAATGCAAGAATGAATTATGTATCATTAATACTAATTTAAAATCAAAAGAAGTAAGAGGGGGGGGGATCTTTCTACATATATTGTATATACATTTTGGAGGAAGAATCTGCATTTTGCCTACATTATTTTCTGAAGCATGAAATACTAATGAATTTAAGTATTAGTTTAATTAAGTAAATTCATTATATCAAAAACATTCTATTCATTATTTGATTTATAATTGCTTTTTTTATAAACATTACAAATTTCTAACTATTTGTTAAGTGGAATAATTATAAGAAATTAAATTATTGGTAAGTTTAATGTGAAATTCATACATGAAATTAAAAAAATTGTAGTACATTTTGGTATGTTCAAATCAGTTCATTTGTTTTCCATTCAAAGAAATCTTTTTTAAAATAAAATTATATAAGTTTTTTTAATGCCTTTCCATTTTCTACTTTCTTTTACATTCTTCTTATACATTCGTGAAAAGTTTCCTCAGTACAGACCTGTGTGTAAGAATCTAATATCTAGGGAAAATTTTGCATAGTATTTAGTTTTCGCGTCTATTTTTATTTCGCTTAAAATAGTTCTATATTTATATATATATATATAGAAGGGACGGTGTCTAGGAGTAATGATGAACTTTTGGACGAAAGAAAGCATAAGCAAAGTTTAAAGAACAATTAATTTATTAAGATAAGGAACAGGCTATTAACAGCTTTGAATTATTTACAAGAAGATAAATAAAAGATCGAACAGAGAGCAGAAAGTTCGAACAGAGTGCAGGATTCAGGGGCGCCAAACATTGCTAGGCCTAAAAAAAGGGTCTGCGTTGCTTACAAAGGCAAAGTCGCTAAGAGGACGTCGACCCTACTTCGTTCGTGTCGTATGTGTGAGTGAAAAAATGATCTCGCGCTCAGGGACCATATGCGCCTGACGTCATCTCTCCGAATTCTTTCACTGGGCATTGAAATGCCTCTCGATTCACTTCGGTTTGTTTGGGGCCGCCATCTCCTACATCTCTCTCTCTCGAAATATATTGAAAATTTAAAACATTCTAATTATTCGAAACTAATTAATTACTATTTCCTACAAGTTCGGCCATCCTGGAATCACTGACCCCAGTGATTTGAAATAACATAGAATAATTGGCCTATAACATCACCAGATAAATGAACATTAGAAATTTAAATGTTTTTGATATGTGAGTTAGACATAAGAAATAACAATACAATTCACGCAAATGAAAAATACTAGTGGCAATAGATAAAAATATAAGAGAAATACAGTACACAATAATGAATTAAAAAACACTTAATCTTTCTCATCCTGGTGAGTAAAATTTCATTAAATCGGCGGAAGAAGAGGTTAATTTAGGACCTTCATGGTTACCTACTCTTTCTAAATTATACCTCTCTCTAGGTTTTACTTCGATTATTTTATATGGTCCTAAAAAATTAGGCCTTAATTTTAAACCCGATCCAAATTGTGTTCTCTGAATGGCCACTAAGTCTTCCTTCTGATACCTAGGTGCCTTCTTGAGTTTCCTATCGTAGGTTCTTTTATTTTCTGCTTGGATCTTCTGAATATTTCTTTTCGCATCTTGTCATATTTGGTTCCTCTGTTCCTGCAATTCTTCTACCATCACTTCCATTAGTAGGTTTCTCAGGTAAAGGTCTTCCTTATTTCTCATGGTAACGCCAGTCAATAGTTCAAACCGGGGGCCATGCCAGTACTTCCGGTTGCGGAGGTGCTGTTTGCAGAATTCCCGCGAAGTCGGTTACAATTTGGCCACCGGTGCAGGATCGTCGATTGACAACGGTCAAAACAGGGATGGTTCGGTGGATTCTCTCCCGCTGGCAGGCTACTAGGATTTTTGCTCCGGTGGTGATCTGCAGATTTTTGGATGTTTTTCTTCCGGTACAATAGTCGTAAATCCTTTGGAGTTAAAGGAGGAGAGCCTTTGTCTGTTACATCATTCTTTTTGGATTGTCCGAGATCTTTTGTTGTAGCTTTAATTTATCTAGGGGCATTCTAGGGTGGTGGATTTTTACGGGATAGAGGTAGGTAAACTTAGTAAGGGCATCAATTATTGTGAGGTATGTTGATATCTTTTTGCTGGTAGACGAGGCCAATGAAATCTACATATGCAGTGCTTAATGGCATGTCCTCTTTTGGAATAGGATTTAGGAATCCTTCTTTTTTACCACTCTTTTTGTTGGCTATAATACAATGTACACAGTTAATGATCACGTTTTGTACTTGTTTGCTTAAATTAGGTATAAAAAATTCTCGTTTTACAATTTCTTCTTCTGATATTTTAGCGGATGAAGTGCCCTTTCTCATCAGCTAATTTGACTCCAACTCGGTTGCATATCCCTTGGTGCGGCGCTATGATACCGCGGCCATCTACGTATTTGTATAAGGTTTCATTTTTAGTGAAAAGTCCGTAGCGTATTTGTTCCTATTATTGAGTGAATTTAAAATTTTGAATATTTTCGTGTCTTCTTGTTGAATGCTTTGTAGTCTTGCGGTGAGGAAATTATCGCTCGTAGTATGGTGACTGGGTACCTGCTCAGAGCGTCTACATGTTGCATTCTCTGGCGGAGCGATGTACAATCTCGTAGTCATACTCTTCTAACAGTAATGCCCATCTTGCTATACGAGTAACTAAATCTTTTTTGTCCAGTCTTTTGAAAAGCTGAACAATCCGTTATGATTTTAAAATGATTTCCCAGAAAAGAAGTGCGAAATTTCTTTAAGGCGTTGACAATAGCGAGAACTTCCAGTTCATAGCTATTATATTTTTCTTCCGCTGGAGTTGTTTTCTGCGAAATATATTGGTCAGGATGTAATTTTCCGTCTTCTGCTTCTTGGAGTAAAACGGCGCCATATCCTTGTTGACTCACATCGGTGTGTAATTCGGTAGTTTTTCCTTGCTGAAAAATGCTTAATACTAGACTTTCAGTCAACAATTTCTTAGAAAGCAGATGCTTCCATTTGGGGTTTGTTCGAACATAAATAGTTGTCTTCTTTCCTTGCTAGGTCACTCAATGGTTTCGCTATTTTAGATTACGTTGGAATAAATTTACGAAAATAGCCGGTAAGTCCTAAAAAACTTTGGACTTGTTTGACTGTCGTTGGTACTGGAAACTTCTTGACGGCTATTCTTTTGCAATTGAGGACATGTGTCCATTTTTCGTGACATGACTGGGCTACTTTTTTCTTCTTAGGAATTGACATTTTTAAACTTCATTTCAAACCATACTTCAGGCGACCTCTAATACTTCCTTAGTTTCTAAACCTTCTTTCTCATCTTTAGCGGGAATTATCAAATCGTCCACATGTAAATTATTACAACGCCTGCATGAGTTCTCTGAAGATACTATACACATATCTTTCCAGGTACGCTGGGCTGGGGCTTAGGTAAAGAAAGGTACTATTAAATTCAATTATCCGTCTGGAACAACTTGAAGTGAGGTGCTTACGGCTTCATTAACGTCAACATGGAAAAATCCATTTTTTTACAAAATCGCTTACGTGCGCTTTGGCTTTACTGTAGTTTATCTAATACATATTCTATTAAAACGGCAATGGAAAGCGATCCTTGACCAATATCAGAGTTCAGGTTTTCTGTAGTCCACACACCCAACCGGGTGGTACCATCTTCTTAATTAATACGGACTGCATGACTGGAATGAGCGGTCTTTGTCCCTTGTTCTAACCATTTGTCGATTTACTTGTTGACATCTAGATTCTCAGAAAATGCTAAGCGGCGTGCAGATTGGTAAACCGGTATGTCGTCTTTCTGAAGATAATCCTCATGGACACATTTGTCATTTCGTTCTTCTTTGGCTCATAGTTGGAATTCAAACAATACTGGAGCATGCGGTGGATTGGTAACATTGAGCTGCATTTAGTATTTCGCTACCGCTGCTTGAGTACATTTGCAAGGAAGCAATTTTATCCTCATGTTTTCGGAACTGAACACTTTCTTTATAGAAGCAGACAGAGGAGAAGCATTCCAGCGTATATCTGAACCTATTACTGCTTGAAATTCCAAACTCGCGGCGTAGGTACGACGCGCACGTCAGAGAGAATATTGCTTCTTCATTCAATCTTTTCGTTTGGAACGACCCTTTCGTTTTGACTTCGTACTTCTGATCTAACAATACTGCAATGTCTTTCGAGAGTTCCGACGGTTCGATGATTCTTTAGCATCTTCTCGAATGAGCGAAACTGAACTGCCACTCAATGAGCGATTCAATAATCTTGTTCCGTGGTTATTTTTCTGATGCTTAATTCTTTCTCGAGAGATTCTTCAGCAAATTTGGATTGAGGATGGCAAGGTTAATTATTTTCAAACATTTGGGTAGCTTCGTACAATCCACAGCATAATGACCTGGTCCTTTGCAGTAGCTACAAATTAGACGTTTACCTTTCCTGGGTAGGAGGTTCCGTTCAATTGAAAATGTTTTTTCTCACGCCTATTACTTCCACTTTGGAGATATTCAGTTTGTGAAGTCTCTCGCATCCTTCTTCTAACATAACTCCTATGTTCTTTGACGGCCACGATTAATGGCAAAACCTTTCCAACCCAATACCAAGAAGATAAACGGATCAAATATGTAAATGAGATATACTTTAAAGGATAAAGAAGCTGATGATAGAGGAGCGGCAAGTTTAGAGATAATAACGAAATTGTGGAATCATTCGGATCACGAGTTAGATGTCTTATATCTCTGAAAGAGACCGCGTTTCGCCGGTGAAATTACGCAAGAATACAGATCTTCGTAGCTAAAAATTAAGTTATAGGTATTTCTATAGTATGATGAAGGAAGGAGACTCTGCAAAAGGTGGCAATATTTACAACGCCAGGAAGTTAAGATGAATCGGATTGGTATTTATGGTAGATAAATGATCCTGGTTAGCGCGATCTGACTTATGAATATAAGGTTTCCAGTAGATTGTTAACTCTCCTTTAAGAAGTTGTCAATTAGAATTAAAGTAATATAGGGTTATTCTTAATAAAGTTGTATTAACAATCAATATGTCTCATCATTTAGATAATCATACACCTCTAGCTTACGCGGATCTAATAGACAGATCATCACAGGACTTGGCTATGTCACCAATAACTTCCCGCCAGACTTATTTTAATTCTGGGTTAGGTAATGCGTTTGGGTGTACTACTACAAATGTACTTTTCAGGGTCAGAAGTAGAGTTCTTAGAATCAATTGAACAACATACAGTTACTTGAAATCCCAAGTAATCTGTCATGTGCTTCACCAAAAAGTCATCACAGGGGAAGGGCTCAAGATTGGTGCTCAATATTTGGATCAGTGGTGGTACAAAATATGCAATTTCACGCAGCTCAAAGGCGGTAGCGAGAGCTTTTCCCACCGGTCAAAAAATAAGAAAATTACAATCAAAATTTAATGTGCGTCACAGCAGGGGAAAATCAGAACCAACTGATTTCGTATATAATTCAATAAAATCGAGAGAGTTTGCATTGAGACATGTCCCAGGCAGAGTTGGTGGAATATTTTGGTTCGACTCGAACCACAGATCAGGATTATGTGGAAGTGCACCAATCCACAGAACACGGTACAACTTTGAAATCTTAAACAGAAATTCGAAGAGGTATTCTTGCACAAATTAAAGGGTTCACAGAATGATAATATATATAGAAAGACGAGGTCAAAATGCCCATAGGTACTGGTACAGTGCTAATGGTAGAAAACTGGAGGAATTCACCAGAAGTACAGGGATGGCAAATGTATTTAGAAATAATTTTTATGAGAATAGCCATCCAAAGTAATAGAGGGTTTAGAGAGGGGGTAAGTTTTCAGAATAATTGATCAGAGATTCAACAACAGGAGTTACCAAGAACATCAGAGCCTGACGAAATGATAATTTTTGTAGAGGACAAAAGTAGAAATAGGGGTTCGGTGAGGCTGAATTAGAGGCATTAGAACGATTAAATATTGTAAGGTTAAGATCAACCTCAAGGTATCCAGAGAAACAATTAAGCTTTCTCCGATATGTATATCACCCATGCCGACTTCCCCACGTTCCTATTTTATTAATAACACATTTTGAAAGCACTATGGGACACCGGAGCAGATAAATATGTGATTTATATCGGAAGAAGTATATGAAAGCCTGTGCATAAGCAAATTAAAAATCATGAGCCCAGGTAATAACAGCACAGGGTTGTTGCAATGCCAAGCTGTAGGGATTGTAGAATTGAATGTGCGCATCAGAGATTTTGTAAGACCTTGGTCATTTCATGTGTTGACAGATTTAGAATACCCATATATTTCTAGGTATTGATTTTATAAATTGGGTCAAGATCGTATTAGATTTTTGATCGAGAAATCGTTGAAAATTCAAAATTCGCTGGTTGAAGATAATACTGCAAGGTAGATAAAATTTACACGTTAATGGGTCAGAAATGAAGTTAAATATGGTGGCTAATGTTTTACCAGCATGTGGAAAGGTATAATTGGAGAAAAAATTTGGTATTGCCATAATCGGGGATTTAGTACCACTTCCTTGGGAACAATTAATAACAGAACTGAAAAATGACCCAAATTGGGTCATATATAATAGATATTTAAAAACCCAGGAAGACTTAACAAGTTGAAATGCAACGATATTATGGCGAGAATTGGTCCACGATTTCCGTTTTAGTGAAGGATTGTTATTTTATACAAACGCAGCGTCATTGGGTGTGCGTGCCATACATTCAAAATCTTTAAGGGGCAAAGCATATGAAGGAATTTCACGACAAGCCAATAGCTTCTTAGGACACATGGGAAGATTTAAAACGTATCATAAAATTCGGGACGTTTGTTATTTCCGTGCATGAAAATTCATTGATCAATATGATACTCTACATGCCATATGTGCCAAGTTAATAACTACTTATAAAAACGCGTTACCCGCTGGTCGATTAAAATCAATTATATCAGAATTATCCAAATGAGGGCTGACGTTAGATTTGTTATTATCCTATATCGAGCCAGGGCAGCGTATCCTTTATATTTTAGTAATAACCGATCATTTTCAGCAAATATGGGCTGAAATTATACCTCTTAAAAGGCCTCATCTCGTATAATAGCGGATATTTTTTGATAACTTTATATCGCGTTTGGAGCTCAATAAAAATTAATAAGTGATAATGGTCCCCAATTTATATCAGAAATTTTGAGCACTTAGAGTGAAAGATTAGGCATAAGGCATGTGAAGACTGTACATATCGACCACCAAACAAATCGGACTGAAAGAGTTAATCGAGATATATAGTGCAAATGATTGCAAATTATATTTAATGATAAACTTGATACTTGGGGATCATTGCGTGAGTTTAACACGCTATTCATTACGGCGGTGAATGAAACAACGGGAAAATCACCTGAATTATTTTTGGGTCGAAAATTGATTACACCGTTTCAAAAACTAGTTATGATCTCGAAGGTTCAAAATTCAAAATACAAAATATCGAAAAAATATTTGGGGAAGCTAGCTAAGAGGTACGAAACTAGAAAAAGGGAAGGTGAGCTGTAATAGACGAAGAAAAAGACATAAAAGTGTAAAGATAAATGATTGGATGTAGTAGAAACACACCCTTTAGGGTTGCTCAACAAAGTCTGCGCTAAATTTAAACAAAAATTTGAAGGACCTTATAGAGTATTAGAAGTAAGAAATAACAATATTGTAATATGGAAATCGGAAGAAAAGATTGGCGGTTAACGTAGATCAAATAAGAATATATCGATAGGAAATGGCAGGGATAGTCTAGAAGACGAATCCCAAATGTGTAAGGGTCTAAAGTCAGGAAACTAGTACTTCGGAAAAAGTGCATCAAGGATTAAATGAGTCACACTATGGGAAGAAAAATCTGCGGTGAAACGTGGTTGAGGCCGAGAGTTGTGTCCCGATAAAGCGCAAAAATACGGGTGGGACATGGCACAGTATCGCTGGTAGGAATAACACAGGATTTCAGGCGGGGTGGCAGGAAAGTAAAGGACAAGGTATATGTAGGGAACAAAGAGATCCAGGGTGTCAGGGGGCAAGTGGAACACAAAGAAGTGGCACAAAGGGACACAATAATAACAAAAGACGCTTTTCATCCGGTACTATTTCTGAAGTAGAAGAAGAACAAGAACAGAATCAACTGAAGAGTTCAGATGGTCCGACGTACAATAGAGGCCACGCCGGAGAAAAGAACAGGAATCCCCGACAGCCAAAGGACACAACGAAGTCGAAGGCCGACAAAGTTACAAGCCTAAACGGCAAAACAAGAAATTCCAGTGCAGCCAGGAAAGTACTTTCATCGTTGGACGTAATGGTGGGAGACCGAATATAAAATCAGGTTGTATTGTTTCATTTTTATGATCTTCCAACAAATTGGTCGGAAGAATTGTTACCGCGAAAAGAGTCTCGAGGCGGTGCAGCAGGGTTACGCAAAGCCACCAAAGTTAAACTTACTACAATGAGGTAGTATATTTATTTTGGAACTTTGACTTGTTAAAATTTTCTGGAGAGAAAACAATTGTAATTGCACATTTGTTGTTTGATTCGTCATGACTTGGCGGTCACGAAAATTCCTTTGATTTATTTGTTATAATAAGTTTTGTGAAAAATGTTTGTAATTGTATAATATGTGTATATATATATATATATTTGCTTTGACATGGCCATGATACTGGTTTAGAAACATGAGTGAGACTTAACAATAATAAATAACAGCGCTGCGGCTCATTTTGGTGCTTAGATGTACAGGGATGGGATAAAATTTATTATTGATTTACAAATAGCCATATAAATACATACAAATTATTAGAAACCCATTTGACTGATATTATGTAAACATAGATTGGAAACAGTATCAGAAAGTTTTAAAACAGAACAGGGCCCTGAAGAGTATGAGTAGTAACTTCAAAGCGGAAAAAAGTGAGACGAAATCCCGGCTCATAGCCTGCAATCGAGAACACAAGATACGAAAGTTTGGGTCTGCGCACCCAGGAAAATTTTTTTAGAAAATTTAAGCGTATAGTTACTTTATAGAGAGATTGTATGTAAAAATTGAAGTGGGCATGAATTAAACAGTAATTATTAATGTTGGCCTAGTTAATGGAGTAAATTGTGTCCAAGTTTAATTTAAGTAGGTTAGAATCAGTAAAATTAATTCTAAGATAGATAATGAAAATTAAGTCAAGAATAAATATTGGAAACTAAAAAGTTAAAATGAGGGATTTAAGGAATTAAAATTTAAAGCAAAACTCAGAAACGAGGATTCAAAGTGAGATTTACAGACACGTAATTTATTAAAGAACGTGAGAACCATAGTAAAGTACGTTTTTTTTCTGGAGGGTTTGTGAAATTCCTTCTTCTAACATAACTCCTATGTTCTTTGGCAGCCCACGATTAATACTTAAAACCTTCCAGCAATACCAAAATAAACGGATCAAATATGTAAATGAGATATACTTTAAGGGTTAAGAAGCTTTTGATGATGGGAGCGGCGCTTAAAGTTTAGAGAATAAGCGGTATGATCCATTCAGCGGATGGGGTGGTGTATATGCCAGAAAAGAAGGATACGTTCATATAAATTAAATTATAAAAGAAGTCTGAGATCTTCGTAGCTAAAATTAAGTTATAGGTATTTCCTCAATTGATGAAGGAAGGAGACTCTTTCTGCAAAAGGTAATATTTTGTATAGAGGAAGTTAGATGAATCAGTTAATTTATTATAATTAAAGATAAAATGATCTAGTTGCGCAATCTGACTTGAATATAAGGTTTAATTGGGTGTTAACTCTCACTTTAAGAAAGTTGTCAATTAGAATTAGAAGTAATATAAGTTATTCTTAATAAAGTTGTATTAAGAATCCAATATGTGTCTCATCATTTAGATAATCCTACACCTCTAACACGCGGATCCTAATAAAGACATAGTCATCTGGGATGGCTATGTCGCAAGTTTAATAAGTATCGTTTCCTGGCTTCATATCTTTATTTGCTTGGAAAGTAGGTTATGAAATTTCGGTCTTATGTTCTTCGGAAACTTTCATACTCTTCATATTTTTTCCTTTATGTCGGCAGGTGAGTTAATAGTAGACCATTCATCTAAAAAGTGTTCTTGAAACTCATTGCAATTTTTACTCTTCTTTATTTGGTCGGCTATAATTAGTTCTCACCAGCTGGTCAGTTTCTACATTTTAAAACCGGAAATCCATCCATCGAGTACGTTGTATTTCGTAGAAAAAAATCTTGCCAAGGATTCGTTCTGGATTTTCGGTGAGAAATAAAGTTTGACGGTTTCTCCCCAGGGATAACTACACAGGAATCTTTTAGCAGTAAACTCTTAACGTGGTTGTAATCGTTGCATTTATCACTTCTGGTTCTCCTGTGTCAGGCTGACTTAATGTCGATAGGAATCAGTCCACAGAAACTACCATTACCCAGTCCTTCTTCGGCAAGAATATTTGAATTCATATGTTCCGGTAAAGTCAGGTTCAAGCTAATATCGTCCTTCATATTAAACTTATGAAAAGTTTCGTGAATCAGTTTCGGCGCTTGCACGTTTTCGGAGTTATTCATAGTATTGGTATTCTTTTTAGCCTATATTCGCAATTTCTTTAGTTCATATTCTCGCTCTTCTCGTCGCAATTTCATCGTTTTCTTCTTTACCTATGCGATCCTTCACGATGCTATCGAACATTACTTTGACATCCTCTTCGACGTAACCTGGGCTCTTCACGATGAGATCCTTTAGATTGGGTTTAGTGAAGCCTGCTTCAACGATCAACCCTAACTCTTCGGCGAGTTCTATTAGATCCTCCTATTTCTTCGAGAGAAAAAATGCCATTTTTTGCAACAAAAGATCAAAAGTGGCGGCTCAGAGAGCAAATTTAATTCTAAACTAAGTTTAAATTTTTTCCTAAATACTTAATCCGGATGTGAAAAATTTATCCAATAACGCAGAAAAAGCTCCCTTACTCAACCAAGAGGAAAGACAAAACGTAAATATAGTGCAATTAAAACAGATATATGAATAAAATGAACAAATACTGAAAAACTCTGAAATCGACGCTAAAAATATTCATACAACGAAATTGAAAAATTATGACAGAGTAATATCTCAATTTCTTGAAATATAATCAATAAAAATATATTGAAGAATTTATAGCAAAGCAGTATTTTTTAAAATTAATAATAATATATCACAAGCTAAAAGAAAACCACAAAATATTCGTAAAAAAGTATTTAAAAAAATCAAACAAAATATCCATTTCCCTAATTGCCAGAAATATTATTTAAAACTATGTTTGTACACAAGAAATAAAGATATTTTATCAATGTTTAAATCTTATTTTCAAGGAATCAAAAAGAATAAAAGACTATTTTCTACTATTGAGAAAATCAAATAAAAGAAAACATTTTCTCAAATCGTTCTTATTCATAACCAAATCACACACACACATTCACGTAGTCGTACCTCTCCGCTCGATTAAATAAAATACTCTTATTATAAAATACTTTTACGAGACGAATTTATACGAGAAGGAAATAAAATATTTATGATTCTTAGTTAACATGACATGATTCTTAATCACATGAAAAAAGAATTATAAAATAACATTGACAGACGATCATTTCGTACATTATTTCTGCAGTCGTTATTTGATAGGAAAGTACCACACTGACCTGGCGATTCGCCGATTTTCTATGATGACGCTTGGAAAGACGGAATGGATGACGACGAAATTCTTCAACGATGCAAGCTGATTTTCGCTGGAATGGATGACGTCGCACTTAGGATCGCTGGCGGGCTTTTTTCTAAAATGAACTGTGAAATACAATAGAATGGAAGTTGAAATCGACACCGACGAATGGGCAAGGTCTCGACGTTTTGAAAAAAAATCATTGAAAGGTGAACACGAAGAAAAAAAAATGAATAAGGCTGTTGCTAGGCGAATGCCCAGTACGAAGAAACGAGTTTAAATCGCAGCCGAAGTCCCCAATTTGTGGAACGGTGTCTAGGGGTAACGATGAAATTTTTTGGAAGAAAGAAAGCATAAGCCAAGTTTAAAGAACAATTAATTTATTAAGATAAGGAACAATCTATTTACAGCTTTGAATTATTTACATGAAGATAAATAAAAGATAGTTCGAACAAAAAGCAGGATTTGCCCGTGAGATGGGGGCGCCAAACATGCCTAGGCCTAAAAAAGGGGTCTGCGTTGCTTACAAAGGCAAAGTCGCTAAGAGGACGTCGACCTTACTTCGTTCGTGTCCGGTGTGTGAGTGAAAAAATGATCTCGTGCTCAGGGACCCTATGCGCCTGACGTCATCACTCCGAATTCTTTCATTGTTCATTGAAATGCCTCTCGATTCACTTCGGTTTGTTTGGGGCCGCCATCTCCCACATCTCTCTCTCGAAATATATTGAAAATTTAACACATTCTAATTATTCGAAACTAATTAATTACTTTTTCCTACATATATATACAGCTTTTATTTTTTTTAATGGGCTGCAGTCTAGACGATTAGCTGGGTTCGAATCCTGATTTTACCAAGAATCCACTTTGTGAAATTCTGCAACTGCGACTTAATATAAGAAAAAGGATCTCAAATTTCTCGAATGATGTTGTATGGAAATTAATAGAATACAAACTAAACGTTCCAGCTGAAGTGTGACTGCATATAAATTTGAAGTCTGCTGCCAAAAGAACCCATGTAATATAAAATTTCAATGTTAAATTAATTTTAAAATGACTAATTTTCATTTTTGTTGTTTGTTAATTAATAAAACTGTTTGATTGCTGATATTTAAATTTTCATTTTTAGGTTTAAGAAATGTTGTATAATTTTTAGCGATGTATTGAATATGGGAAAATTTTCTGCCAACAGTCATTGAATATGTATTTATAGTTAATCAACATTGGCGTAACTAGTTCTAAGTGGGACCTGTATCGAAACACCTTTGGGGCCCTCTTTTAGAAAAGAAAGCCATGTTAATGGTTCTGTAGTTGCACATGTTGGGGCCCCAGTAGCTTGGGGGCCCTTATTATTGATACGGAGTTAGCTACGCCCCTCTTAATCAATTAAACATGTATATATTTTTTATCTTTTGTGCACAACGATCTAATTAAATTCGATTACTAAAAAACCTTAACACATTAGTTACTTCAGATGTTTTTAGCATCAGAGCATATTTTAATATTAAAATTGAATCAAACTATATAAAAATAATTCAGACATTTTATATTCCTTAATTTTAATACTTTGATTGATTTTAAAACAGTATTAATTTTTGAAAAGAATATGCTTTTATGTGTAATAAAAAAGCTTTTATGTGTTTTTATTTGGCTATATTGTGCAAATTATATGTGCTGATCATTACTTGAAATTTAATTTAGATTAGTGTTTTCAAGAATTGACTTTCTTTGACCCTTTAAAACTATTTTATTTTCTCATAAGGATAAGAGTATTAAAAATTTAAAAATGGGTACATTTAAATTTTTTTGCTGATAATGAAATTTAAAATGTTGTGGTTGTAATGATTTCACTCAGTTCTTGGATAGCTATTTATTTCAATATAAAATTCATCAAAAAAGTAAAATGGTAAATTTTTTTACAGTTCAATATCAAATGTGTCCGTAATGATTTCGAGTCTCTTTCGCACTCTCTCCCGTTCCCTGATCTTCCAAGCCAGGAGACCGCTGTACTTCGCGGGCTCGTTATCGCTGTTTTTTTATCGCTCAAGGGACGTCCAAACGGCTCTCTTCAAAATCCAGTCTCCTTTTCTTGTCCGGACTCTCTCGCCCTTCTTATATCCTCTCTCTCCTCTCTTTGTCGGCCTCAAACCCTCTGGTTCTTCTGCCGCCTTCCGGTCTCGGCTCCCTTGATCTCTTAACCTTCTTCCGCACCAAATCGGTCTCGTTTCCTGTTCACTAGTCTAAGAAGCGCCGAGGCTGTGTGCAACTTTGTACGTTCTCAGACGCGCCGTCGTCAATGAGTTGTGGGAAAATGAATACACAATGTTAAGGCGCCTCTTTTCGACAGTCCGGTCAGCTGGGAAAAAAGGTTCCGAAACTCGACACCCAGTTACGAAATTCCTTCAAAGCAATTAGGGAAATGCCTGGAATTTCCGCACTGTCTGTCGGCAAGGGCAAGGGATCTGTTAAAAAATAGGGGAAAGAGATCGACTTTGTCACAGCTGCCTCCTCCCTTCAAGTGTCCATTTCATGGGACTCTAGGAAGTTACATCACACTACTGGCAACTCTGCGAGTGGTCCTGATTCAGTGAGACCATTCTCGGGCAGAGCAATTTACTTAAATACACACATAACTAAAATAACACTAAGTCAATTCTCCGCGAGGATTTTACCAGTTCTTTTTTATCCTATCTCTATTTTGCATACCAAGAGGCTCAAAGATTTGATAACAATCACCTTAATCATTTTTACACATACAACACAAACATACATTCACGCACACAGAAAAAAGAATAATTTCAAAGAAGAAAACTGAAAAGGCATCAATCTAATCTACTTAATCCGTCGGCATTCCCCAAATGAAGTTTTCCGGGTTTTTATGCGAATTTCAAAATTAAACGGTTGTAGACTTAAAGCCCATCTTTTGCAGTCTTGGATTGCTGCCCCCCATTTTGTTTAGGTATTTTAGGGGGTTGTGATCGGTTTCTATAATAAACCTTTGACCATCTAAGTAGTGTTTTAGTCTCTTTAAGCCGAATATGATCGCAGCCAACTCCCTTTCTACCGTGCTATAATTTCTTTCCTCCCTTGAAAATTTTTACTTAGGTATAGAATAGGGTGTTCCTCGCCGTTATTTTCTGCGACAAAACTACTCCAGCCCCGATATCACTTGCGTCCGTCTGCAAAAAAAAAATCCTTCGGAAATCCGGAGCAAACAAAATAGGTTTTCTAGACAATTTACCCCTTTAATTCTGCGAACGCCTTCTCGCATCTTTCAAACCCACGTAATGCTTCTTCTTAATTTTTTCCCCTTTAGGGGCGTCGGTCAAAGGGGGACGCTTTTCTCGCTATAGCTCGGGATGTAATGAGTGTAGTATCCTACGATTCCTAAAAAAGATCTCACTTGGGTCTTAGCAGTGGGAGGAGGGAAATCTTTTATAGCCTTTATCTTCATATAACTAGGGGATCTACTCCCAGCCCCTACGATATGACGGAGGAATAACACCTCCTCCTGCGCGAATCTGCATTTCGAAGGTTTTACTTTTAAACCTTCCGCTTTAAGTCTCCCTAGCACAAGGTCAATATGCCTCACATGGCCTTTCCAATTTTGGGGAAGATGGCTATGCCATCCATGTAGGGGAGATCTCACAGTGTGAGGGGAATTTGAAAATAACCTTTGTGACGGGCTCACGCGCTTTCTAACATAACCTCTGGCTTTGAGGGCCCAAGATTAATGGCAAATCTTTTCCAACTCAATCCAAAGTGAAATGAAAGTATAGTCAAATAAGATAGCCTTTAAGGGGCAAGTTTTAGAAAAGCGGGATGGCAATTTAGAGAAAGTTCTGTTTGGAAAAGATAGAAGTGTAATTTGACGGCCTACCAAAGAATCACGGATTCCTGGTCATTACTACAAGGTGCATACTATTGCACGCGCGCCCAACAGCCTATCTGAAGGTGTTTGAACCATTGCGTGGAATTCAAGGTAGGACAGATTATTTGATATAAGAAATCGTAATATTATTAGAAATGAGAGAAGGCGGATAATATAATTATTTAGATAAGTGATCCAAGTTGCGCGATTCGTTTTAGCTACGGCTACGTGTGAGATATGGTCGATCTTTGTCGACCATATCTTTGTGGGTCAGCGTAAGTTAGAGGTATGGAATTCTCGAAATGAAGAGACATTTTAGAATTCTTAATATGACTTTATTAAGAGTTTAACTTAAATTACTTATATATTGAACAAACTTATATTAAGTGAGAATAAACCAAAACACGTAGCCGTAACTAAAACAGATCGCCAATTGGATCACTTATCTAAATAAATATATTATCCCCTACCAAAATCCTAATAATATTACGAATTCGGGAAAAAAATCTTCCTACCTTGAATTCCACGCAACGGTTCAACAAACCCTTTAGATAGTGTTGGGCTCAAAATCAAAATATGCACCTTCTAGTAATGGCTATATCCGTGATTCCTTGGTAAGCCGTCAAATTACACTTCTACCTTTCCTAACAGAACTTTCTAAATTGCCATCCCCCTTATTAAAACTTCTGTCCTTTAAAGGCTATCTTATGTGCATCTATACTTTCATTTTCACTTTTGGATTTGGGTTGGAAAGGATTTGCATAATCTTGGCCGTCAAAAAACCCCGAGGTTATTACAGAAGCACGCTTAGGCCCGTCACAAACCCCTCCAAGAAGCAAAACGTGAATTATTGGGGCTACATGGCCCTTTAAGAAATTACGTGCCTAAATTTTTATTTCCTTAATTCCTCACTTTCTAAGTTTTATTTAAATTTTAACCTTGAATCCTCATTTTAACTATTAATTTTCAAAATTTAACTTAAACTTTTAATTTTCATTATTCATCTTAAAAATAAATTTAATATTCCTCTAATTTGAACCCTTGACAGCCACAATAAATTTTACTCAATTAACTAGACCAACATTAACAGTTTTGCATTTTAATCATGGAGATTCTCACTTTAATTTGGG